>JASWJB010000304.1:0-54263 GCA_032433595.1 Conoideocrella luteorostrata
AAACATTGGGTAAGTTTTGGTGGTTTTTTTTTTATTTTTGGTCTTTTTTTATCCCCCCCCCCCCCCCCCCCCCATTTCTGCCGCAACAAACCGGTTAAATCATCTTTTGGGCGGAACTCAGCTCGGTTGCTGTTAGTAGTGTCGTGTGATTCGTTATGCGACTCTCAAATGCATTCAAACACAAGCTAATATTAAATTGCCTTTTCCCCAGGTTTCCATTCACCGAAGAAGAGACCGTCCCTGCATGGCTCGCCGCCGTTATTTGCGGTCTCTTCCCCGTCATTGCCATTTTCATAGTTTCTCTGGTCCTTGTCCCCGGTAGCACCGTGCCCAAAAACACTTCCAAAGCTTACATCTGGAAGCGGAAGTTATGGGAGCTCCATGTCGGCTGGCTGGGTCTGCTCATGGCGGTCGGTTCGGCCTTCTTCTTCGTCAGCGGCATTAAGAACATGTGCGGAAAACCGCGACCTGACTTGCTTTCACGATGCGAGCCGGACTTGGCCAATGCGGCCAAATATCTCGTTGGCGGAGTGACAGGAGCCTACAACGGGTCGAAACTGTACTCCGGCGATATTTGCAAGCAGAAGGACTTGTCTAAACTAGATGATGGATTTCGCAGTTACCCCAGCGGTCATTCTGCATCTGCGGCTTCCGGTATGATTTATTTGTCGCTCTTCCTCGCAAGCAAGTTCTCCGTCACCCTGCCATTTGTTGTCTCGTCTAGCGGACCACTCGATGACTCCATGCATGCTGCTTTCCCGTCTCGCATGGGCGGCGGTGGATATCCTTACGAAGGAAACGGTAACGGTGGCAACAAGACAGGCATCGCCTACCGCGGCGCCAAACACAATTCTCGTCTGCAATCCCTCCGACGGCAGGCTGCTGCTCCTCCCGTCTATCTCCTTGCCATTACATTGGTACCTTTCTGCGTCGCCATCTTTATCGCCGCGTCTCGATGGTTTGATTTCCGCCACCACGGCTTCGATATTCTCTTCGGTTTCCTCATTGGCACTATTACTGCCATATATAGCTTCCGATACTACCACTTGCCAATTATGGCCGGCGCAGGTTGGGCTTGGGGACCTCGCAGTGATGATCGTGCGTTTTGGGCTGGTGTTGGTCGACTGGGCTATGCCGGTGATAACTCAGATGAGTACTCACGGCATATGGAACGCGCTGACCTCGGCGAATCCGGAGATGTGGACATGCGCACTGCGCAAGGCGGTTCTTCCACGGCTGGTGGCGCAATGCATCGCAGCGGGAGGGTGAATGAACCAGATTTCCAGTTCCAGGATGTTGAGCTAGGAAGGATGGACCGGCGACAGCCAGCACCAGCACCTAATTATGGTCAAGCCCAATAGAGCAGCGAGGGCGGGTTATTTTATTTATAAATGAGCGTATAATTCAGCGATTTTGCTAAAGGCATCCAAGAATGGATAAAGGGGAAAGAGAAGAGGGAGCGGGAAGACGCTTGAACGTTTATCTTGGTATAAAGATCTTCGGATACCAGCGATATTGAGTTATCAGGTGTAAATATACTATCAACTGACGGACAATGAACACGTGGGAATTGTCGCGTTTTGACAAGAAGTAACCCCAGAAGGCGGCGTTGAAAGGACCGGGCTCGTATATGACATCACTGCCACGTGTACTCGGTGATGGCCAGGTACAACAAGGTATATATGTATGTGAAGCATCTTCGGAACTTGAAAGTTTACAACTTGATGCCCATGAAGAAGCAGTCACATAAAAACAATAACGATGGTGACTATGTTCTACTTTCTAATTCAGATCTTCGGATACCAAAAAAAAATTACATACACGCTTTCATTAAGCTACACAATAACTTGTAAAGAGACCATGTTGTTTCCACCCCTTGTTCGCTTCCTTCTCTGTATTGTTCCATCCCTATGCCCTACCCAACGCCAAACCAGGAGCAATAAAAATAAAAAGTAAAACTCAAGACGCAATTATGAATAGGATTCGCTCATCTGTATGGACCAGAGATCCAATCAGATGGCAATGATGATGCCCAAAAGAAGGGGGAAGGGGAGGGGGGTTCGAAAGAAGACACGACTGGGGTAATCATCAGCCTCGACTTATGTAAGGCACACACTCGGGAGGGGGAACCGTCCCTTTTTCTCATACCTTTTCATGACCCCCGTTAAATAGGAATCAATCCTGCCCTTCCATCCACAGCCTCAAACTCCAGATCCTCATCCTCATCATCATCGTCGTCTCCCTCCTCCTCTCGAAACCCAGTATCAATCTCCAGTTTCCTCAACCTTCTCCGCATATCATCCCTCTTTGCATTCTGCCATCTCACCAGGGCCGCTGAGGAATGCACTTTGAACCCATACACCCGGGGGATGTACCTTTCCACGCTCTTGGACGGGATCAACGCAGGATACACCTGGAAGATGATGTTGTGGAAGGAGGTGCCGAAGTAGGCGCCGTCGATGGTGGCATGTCGTGACGACTTAGGATTATATGTGTCTTCGCAGCGGGCGCAGTAGAGCTTGACAGGTTTAGCGTTTGGAACGTCGCTGAGGCCCATGGGCAGGAGCGGGTGCGAGTGGCAGTTGACGCGGGGGCATTTGCCAAACTCTGCCTTTTTGTATTTGTCGAGCTGTTTTATTGAATACCGCATCAGTTTTTGTGTAGTCCTCCCTTCCTCCTTGATTCGTTCGTTCCCGGAAGGACGTTGCTTAGAGCGAAGACAGAAAATACATACCATCTTGGTCAGTCCCCTGGTCGTAACGATATACCTCGCGTGGACAAGCCCATACAAGTGCCTCGCTGACTTTTCAATCGTCTCCCTCATCTCATCGTCGCAGTCAAGATCAAACACATCCGTCACTAGGTCCAGCGCATATTGGTAATACTGAACGTCTGCGTTCAGACCCGTCAAGTTGAAGCGGTCCGTGAGGTAATCTTCGTCGATTTCGCAAAAGTATTCGTTTCCACGGGATGAAATGAACTATTTGTCAAAGAGCCACGCGCACAGAAGTTAGCCAAGATTCCGTTTACCTAAGTCCCAATTTCTCTTTCTTTTCATTTTCTTCTTCATCTTCTTTCTTAATTTTTTTTTGTTTTGGCGTATTTGTAGCCTTCAGCGCCAATTCCGTTGTCGTCGGATGAATTTGAAAGTGTAAGTCCGGACGGAACTATAGCACCCGGCCATGAAGGGTGGGGGGTTCCTTAAAAGCCAAAAAGATATAACAGGAAAAACTCATACCCAGTCTCGCCAATAGCTCGTATAGTCGCTGTCGGACTCGCTGACAAAGTCGTCCATCATCTTGGGCGGCGGAAATGCGTAGAGGTGAATGCGCAGGAGCTGGATAGCGTTGAGGATGCCGACCGTGGCCGGCGCTGGATGGGTTGACGTTGCCAAATGATTTTGGTCTGGCAGAGGTGGTGAATGGACGGATGGATGGTGGTGGTCCTGGTGGATGGTGGGGGAGGGGAGGTTCGCCTGAGGGGGAGGCGGACGGATGATAACGTGACACGAACTAGTTACTCCGTACCCAAACAGACGTGGCTGGAAGGCCGTGAGGCCAGGCGAAGCGGTACGCAAAACCTCCTTAATTAATTTAACCATCTTATATAAAACCCCAACACAATGAATTTGCTACACATGAGAATTTGTATATACTCTTCAGTCATCGCAGGCCGTAGCAAGTAATAAATGGTATTGCGCAATCGCTCTAAATCGTCCACGATCCAAATATTACCCCCCCCCCCCTCCGGCCGGTCTAGTTTACCCCTCAATGCTTAATATGCTGCTCATCCATTGTCCATTGTCCAGTAGGTATATTCATTCGGCCATCACGGCGATCTATATCCGTTGAAAGGACTAGCCGTAGACCCAACGCTGGAGACATCGCTTGCTGATGGCGCATCAGACTCTGTTTCATCCATGTCCTCCACTTCTCGGCTGCCTCTCCTGCCAGCGCCGTTGGCACCCTTAGACACTGGAATCTCCAAATGACTCCTCATGTCACTGTGATTTTGTTCGTGCTTTTGTCCCATATTCACCATTTGCATAACTTCCTTTAGAACTTCCCCCTTCTCATCCATGGCTGCCAAAAACCGAGCCAACTCCTTGCACAACTCCCAATCCCCCTCTTGAATTGCTCTTGACAGCACGCGCACCGACTGGTCTGTCGATGACTCTAGTTCGTCCAGAGTATGCAGGACGATCAGATAGCCCCCCGCTGTTTTCAATGATCCTCGTTGCAACGACTCCTCGAACAGCTCTTGTGCTGGCGGCAGGTAGGCGAACAGCGTCTTCCATTGCCGCACTTCGGTCTTGCGGGTGCACTGCAGCACAACATCGAGATACTCCTTTGACGATGACAACAGGGAAAGCACTCGAGGCAGGACGGCGTCCTCCGGTTTGGGACAGGTATCGGCTTCCTCATCCAGCACTCGGTGTAGGAGAATCTCCAGTCCATGGGACAGATACTCGAGGCTTTGGTACTGCTCGCATAGTTCTCCCGCTTCAGCTGTCCGGCTGCGTCGGAGATAGAAGCGCAGAACATCAGGCAGGAACAAGTGGGACTAGTTTCAGTGTTAGCATGGTTCCACAAACTACATTTTCGCGAGCTATTACCCTGATGGCGAAGTGAAAAAAGGAAAAAGTCACATCTCGCCGCTGGACTAAATCAGATTCGACCCCCAGAACGATGCCCTTCTCCAAGAGCACGGAAAGCGGATAGAAGTCAACTGGAACAGAAACCGGCACGGGCAAATCCTTGCCAGCATCGGCCGAAGCCGCTTCGAGTACCTCGTTGATGTTGGTCCACGCCTTTATTTCCATCCCGTCAAATACCCATAATGAGTCTTTTAATGACGGTGGACCGCGCCGCATTGATGGGTCGTCGTACAAATGAGACACATTCAGTAAAGGCTGATCTCTCATACTGGCATGATACTCGACGTTTTGTGCAATGATGCGCATATCATATTTTAGCTGGCCCTCATCATTGAGGGAAGGGCTGAGAAGTACCAGCTTCCCGTCCACCAGGAAAATCACAGATGCAACAGCCACGTCCTGGGATGGATCTCCATCCACAATCTGATTTTCGGGCAAGATCCAGCTCAGCCCGCGGACCCTGGCGGGAGATCGCACGATTCCATGGAAGGCGATCTGTCCCACCTGAACCAGGCGAACCGAATCAGACGATGGGGAGAATATGAAGTGATAAAGCAGGTTTTCGTACGTGTAAACCAAGAGCGAGTCCTCGCCAGACGTAGTCACGAGAACAATGGGCGCGGGGATCTGTTGTCGAAATAGTACTTGAGACATGTCCAATGCAGTTTCTCGGGAGAAAAGACGAAGTTCGTAGGTTCTGTTACTTTCCACTGCGGCGATAAGAATGTGCTGGTACCAGCACATACCGCCTCTGACCTGAAACTCATTCTCCGCCTCTTCCGTAGCAAACGTTTTCCAACGTCCGCTGTTGACACTGTAGTGTGCAAGACCACGACGTCCCGCCACCGCAACATAGCGTCCATCGGGAGATATACTAGTTTGGCGAATTGGCCACTGGTTCAAAAGATAGTTGGAGGGTATCTTGCTGGTATGCCACAGAAAGGGCTCGGCTGAAATGCTCGTCATGTCAGGGAGGTCATACCCTCTGTATATCATGACCGTAGTGGGTGTCTGGAGAACCGTGCGGAACACGTTGGCCTCGTGATAACAGCCAGTCACGGCATTTTTGGCCATTTCAAGGCTCCAAATGGCTTCGTTCTTGGGCCCCGCCAATAATATTTCCGAGCCGCCCCCAATCCACGAAGCGGAGGATATTCCGGAGAGCCACTGCTCACCGTTACCGTTCGAGATTCCCGGATCCGCTCCGAAACTATTACTTCCCAGCTTGCCAAACATACTCCATGTCGACCATCCCTTTTCGAACCCCGCAAAAAGGCAATATCCATCTGGGGAGTAACACAATGATGTTAAGCCTCCCGAAGCAGCTGTCGAGACGGGTATACTCTGCTTGTGTGACAGGGCAATATTTCCCGAGTAATCGCGAACAGAGTATACGTAGACACTGCCATCAATACAGCCAACAGCAATGAGTGAAAATCGAGCATTGATCACAGTTTTGACCGCGTAGCCGTCGGGGGTCTCGGGGGTGTGAAAGCAGTGACCTTTGAACAGACGCTTGGCATCTACATTTTCGACGTCTGCGTCCACTCGTACCGCTTGGCGTTGCACAGCATACGCTCGACCATCACTCGTAATCCATGTGGCCAAATTCATGGGTCTGTCATACGTCATCTCCACAATGGACGATTTTTTCTCTATCCATCCCATTTTGCTGACAAGCTCAGTCCTCGTCTGATTGCCAGTGTTATCTGGAGTCCATCGTATGCACTGTACTGCGGCTGGCTTCCTCGTTGCTACCATCAGTTCATCATCTAGAGCTAAGGCACTTTCAATGCCGGCATCGATTTTGATGACCATGCGAAATCGAACGCTGACATCACGGACCCCTGAGCCTTCTCCCGGCCCCCAGAGAATATGGTCGCTTTTTAATCCCGCCTGAGACCCAATAAGACTCTGCTTCCGTCGTTGTACATTATGATAGTTGGGAAATTGTGGTTTATAAACACATGATTCGCCATCGGTAGCTATCGAGTAAGTAATAAGGTAACCTTTGGAAGTCTGCACAACCAAAATGGCAGAGTCCGGGCGCAATAGGAGATCGACGTTGGTTCCGTAGGATTGTATAGAGGATTCGGATCGTACAACGACGGCGAGGATAACAGTCGGCTTAAGGAAGTTTCAGTATATCTTTTTTTTGGCTCTATAATCCAAGCACGTGTGAGCCTCCAAAGAGGAAATGTGGCTCACCTTGGTCTGCCAAAGAGTAATACTCAGGGCGGTGATGACGCCAAAGATGTGGCCAGTGCGGGCGACGCGCAGCGCAAGCACAGGGTCTTTCAATGGAACTGCAGTTTGGTTGTCCGAGTCTGTGGATAACGCGAGGTTCTTTGCTGAGGAAATGTACTCGTCTTGCTCGACAGATTGCACACCTGGCGTGGCGGGTGTCAAGGGCGTAGCCGGGGGTGGAATGTCGACATCGTCGAGGTCAGCTCCAGCCGGAGCCTGTGCTTGGCCTTCCTGACCAAGATATGACGATGAGCTTGAGCCATCTGGCTGCTGTAAGCCATCATAGGACACGAAGAGGTTGAGCTCTGGAGCGCGACCGCTGCTGGTGGCATAAATACGGGGAGTGCCTATTGGCCAGTACATTATGGCAGCAAGCGCCTCTGGGAACAAGCGATGCGCAACGTTTCAGGGATGGAGGACGAGACCGCGACGCCGTCAGGGTCATCTCCATACATTGACTCTCAAGAGAAAGGAAGAATTGGACGACATTGAGCCAACTTGATGGTCGGCGTGCAGCAGATTGATATGGGGGAGCAGAGATATGGCGATGTCATCTGTCATCCAGGTACGGAGTACTCCGTATTCCGTACGGAGGCGCAGCTGGCTGAGTGGTCAGGAACGAGAGCTTCCTAACTAACTATCCATCAGACTAATCGGGTAGGCAAGTGGGGCCAAAGGGCCGCCGACAAGATTACATAACATCTGACGGACGGTGTACATGGAGGTGAGCCCGTCCTCAAGGTCCAATTATGCACTCAGACAATTACACAGCATGAAACAGGCTTCTCTCCAATTTCACCTCGATTGGAAACGAAATGGGCCCAAAAAACTAGTGTGCATGGCAGGAGTAGGTATGCACAACCAACAGCTACTCTGTACTCCGTACTCCGTACATGTTCGTCAAAGGGCGCGGCGGCGCATGTAGTACAGAGGACGATAATACGTAATGAGCGTGGCCATGTGACCCGTTGTCGCAACTCCGCTGGAGCGTCCCAGAGGTGGCCGACGGAGGACCAACCGGCGCCAAACCGGCACTCAACTGGGGCTCGACGGACCACCGCGCTGGCACTAAAACAGCAACTAAAGTGAGAAACCTGGGAGCCACAGGGAGAGAGCCAACCCTGAGCAAGCCCCGTGTCAGTCCCGTATCAGCCAGTGTCCACCGGCTGCCGGGCTGCGGGCTCCCAATTCGCCAGTCCACCAACATGTCAAGCAGACCAACTTGAGGCTACTGTGAGCCTATCCATCCGATTCAGTGGATTATTACGGCTAGGATCGGTGGCATGCCGACGCCGGACCCCCGGACCCAACGCACCGAGACCCCGTTTGCCAGCAATTGACCTTGTTGACGTGCACTTGGAACTTGCCCATCTCGCCAACACCTTATCCCTTCCTTCCACATCCAAGATAGTCCTTCTTATCTTCTTATCTGGCTACATATGGTCCAAAGCCATCTTCCTTCTCTCCGCCTTTGCATTCACCAGTCTTTGTTCCGCCCATCAGCTCAGCATCAAACTCCTGGTCACGACTTACACACCTCTGAAAAGATGCCGGCAGCCGCAAACACACAGCCCGCTGAGGTTGAACAACAACGTAACGGCCAGTCACACACAAGTTCAAATGGATTCAACGCTCATCAGGCTGGCGATGTCATGGGAAAGAACAATGCATCGCCTTCGGGCCGTTCCATTATTCAGGAAATTCTAGCCAGAAGAGCCAAAGCCGGCAAGCTCATCGCCGGAGTTGCTGCCGCGTCGGACAGCGACATGTGGAAGGGTCCTGTAAGTGGCCATACACTCACCCTTCGAACGTGATTTGGCCTCCATGACACATCTGTCCTTGATACTGACTTTGCGTGTCAGCAAACGGGGAAGCCGAAAGCAAAGCGTTGGGACAGTAAGCAAAGACATCTCTTGTTCCATCGTCGTCAGCTTTGAATGTAGTAGACTTACAGAACCATCAACAGGCCATCTGTCCAGGGAGAGTCTCGAAAGACAGCCCTGTACCCTCAAACAAGCGGCAAAGCATCTGAAAAAACCTGGACTTATATCCCTTGGTGGAGGCCTTCCGTCAAGTGAAACCTTTCCATTTGCCGAAATCGTCATGAAAGTCCCCGTTGCTCCTCACTTCTCGGAAAGGGAGACGCTGGATAATGGACAGACTGTTCATATTGGCAAATACGATGTTCGTGATCATGATGCTGTTTACGACTTGTCCATTGCTCTCAATTATGGCCAGTCAACGGGCTCAGCGCAAATGATGCGTTTTCTGACGGAACACACTGAAATAGTATGTAATCCTCCTTACGCTGACTGGCGCATATGTCAAACCATTGGCAGCACAGGTGCCCTGGAACAGGCCTTGCGAATGTTCTGTGACAAGGATCGCAACGACTCTGTCTTAACCGAAGACTTTAGTTTCTCTACAGCGTTGGAGACTATACATCCTCTCGGCATCAAGGTGTTCGGTTCTCCTATTGATGACCAAGGATTGGTTCCAGAGGCTATGGACATGCTTCTCACCAACTGGGACGAGAAATTACGAGGCGGCCGAAAGCCTCACGTTCTTTACACTGTTCCCTCAGGTCAGAACCCAACAGGGGCTACTCAGGGTTCTGAGCGTCGTAGGGCCATTTACGCTATCGCTCAGAAGCACGACTTGTTCATCATAGAAGATGAGCCGTACTATTTCCTACAGATGCAGTCGTACACTGGGCGTGGCCAACCTGATGTTCCGCCTCCAGCAAATGTCGAACAGTTCCTGTCATCATTGATCCCAACTTTTGTTAGCTTGGATGTTGACGGCCGCGTCTTGCGCATGGACTCTGTGTCAAAAGTCTTGGTTCCCGGTTCTCGACTTGGTTGGGTGGTGGGCTCTGAGCAAATCATTGAGCGATACCAGCGCCACGCTGAAGTGGCCAGTCAAGGACCCAGCGGCTTTTCTCAACTCCTTGTCTACAAGCTTCTCGATGAAACCTGGGGCCATGAGGGTTATCTCCAGTGGTTGATGAACCTACGCATGCAATACACCAGGAGAAGAGATGCCCTCCTCGCCGCCTGCGAGGACCACTTGCCTCTGGATATTGTGAGCTGGGCGCCTCCAGCCGCCGGCATGTTTGTAGGTTTCGCCCACTCCCGCCGGCTCATCTGACCAAATCAGATGCTAACATGAAGAATGAAGTTGTGGCTCAAGGTAGACTATGCACGGCACCCTCACGCCAGTACAAAGTCCCTCCCGGAAGTGGAGCAAGAGATTTTCGACTCTTGCATCGACGGTGGCGTTCTTGTTGCCCGCGGCTCATGGTTTCTGGCTGAGAAGGCGAAACCCATGCCTGGTTTATTTTTCCGAGCTACATATGCTGCTGCCAGTGCAGAGAGCATGAATGAGGCCATCAGAAGATTTGGTCAGGCTGTGCGGGAGAGCTTTGGCAAACCGTAGGACGTACGACTAGGCCCTTGAAGACCATAATGTTTGTTCCATTCCTTGGTGAATACAATAGATTTGACGGGTACTTCTTGTCCATGTTATAAATGCAGCTATTCGCCGTATTGACTGTCCAAAAGCCTGTCCGTTGCACCATGCGTTGTTTTGGGTGAGCCCTCGTTTCAATAACTATGCTATATCAGTACGAAACTGTACCGTCGCCCGAAATTTGCATCTCCTATTCCCTGAGTCCACCTGATCGAAGCGGTGTTAGACAGTAGTTAATCATGGCTCAAATAATACTTATCTACTTAATAAATTCGTCACTCAAAATGATACATGCCGGCTATATACATATACATGTGGAAGAACACTGGCCAGCTTTCCGATATGCATGAGCCAGGCTCGGCCAGCCTTGAACAGAGCACGAGCCAGCAGCATGAAGCTATTCGCAACAAAGTCCACGCCTACATTCGCGTTTAACACTCAAATAACAATCAATCATCAAATACTACATTCGTGACAATGTTTGGGTCCTAAAACAATAAACAAAACCCATTTCCTCTTCTTATTCATGCCTTTTCTGCCTCCCAAAACGCAACATGGACACCCTTGCCAGGCGACAAGACCACATCAGTTTTGAGCGTAGGATTGTCACCATCCAACGCAAACATGTGGCTGTCCAAACGGCTGAAACGCTGGAACATTCGAACGAGAACGTAGCTCATCTCTGTCAGAGCAAATTGTTGTCCAATGCAGATACGCGGTCCGGCATTGAAGGGGATGTAATCGTGGGGTTTGGGGTGCCAGTGTGCCCAACGCTCAGGACTGAATACGCCGGGATCGGCAAATGTGTCTGACACAGGAGGGTACAATTCCGGACGGCGTTGCATGACCAAGGTAGAATAGCCGATCTTGGTGTCCTTGAGGACGGGCATAGGCTCGGAGCCGTCGGGACCACCGCCACGGGGCAGAGTGCAGTCCTTGTTTGCGAGGCGGACATTGAACGGGACGGATGGGTAGAGCCGGAGGGTCTCGTTAAGAACGGCCTTCAAGTAAGGCATGTTCTTGAGGTGCTCATATGTAGGGGGGTTAGTGGGACCGACCACGTCTAGAATCTCGCGACGCATTTTTGCTAGGCAGGCGGGATGGCGGGCGAGTTCGTAGACAGCCCATGAGAGCGTTCCGGCTGTAGTATCACGGCCCGCAAGGAGGACGGCGATGACCTGGTCCCGAATGACCTTGGGATCGCGGGTGAAGAGTGCAAGCTGGTGGAGGAACGTGTGGCTCTTGTCGGATTTACTCCTGGATTCGAGCTCTTCGGGGGTCATGCGCAGGGTAATGTCGATGAAGCGTCCGACAAACTCGTTAATGACGCGGAGGTCAGAGCGATATTTGAACTTGGGGATAAAATGACGAAGACTGTTCGCACGAGAGGTTATGTTGTGGAAGCGCTGGACGTCGTTGAATGCTTCGGCGAATTCTTGTTTCGGAGTGCTTCACACAAAGAAAAAGAAGAGCATCAGTAGTGAGTAGGGTTGAAGAACAAAAGGGGGCTGTGTACAGGAAGAGCGAGGGAGGTTACTTACCTCATGGACTTGACGTCGGCGCCGAGGAGGAAATCCGTTGCCACATCCAGCGTGTATCGGTAGAATAAATCCGCAATATCCAGCACTTGTCCGTTCACCTTGGTCATATCGACGTGCTGGTTCTCTCCTTGCAACGCGCCTCGATTGGCTATCGCCCTGAACAGTGTGTCCATATGAGACTCAAAGCACTCGAGATCACTAACACGATCCTTTGTAAATTGGGGTCGCAGCATCTGACGGCTGTTATGCCACATGGGGCCATCGGTAGCAAAAATACTATCACCCAAGAACTCCTTCCATTCATCGTGGAACGGCTCGCCTTTTCCGTAGTCAGAGAACTGCGTGGCTAAGATGGCCTTGACGTTTTCCGGGTCCACGGTGAAGACAACACGTTCGTTCAAAATGCGACTCTCAACAGTGGCTGTGTTATGACGCTTAAAGAAGTGGTCACGCCAAACCTCCATGGTTTCATACGTCTTAACTGCAGCAATACTTTTATAGATTATGTCCAGGCCTGCCTAGTGCTTTAGTTGAAGAGAACCCAAAGTTACCATTACGCGGAGCAGGTGTTATTTGGGAAGCCATACCCAGTGGGATCCATGTGCCCACGTCAATGCCATAATTGCCTAACTTTTTGATGCGGCGATGCTCGTCGACCCGGCTGATAACGCCGCGAAGTACCAAGGCAAAAAGGAGAAAGGATAGGACAAACTTCACGGAGAGTTGCTCCACTACTGCTTCAACCAAACCCATTCTGCCGAGAGCTCGATGGCGCACTTCTTGTAAATTAGGAGCTTGTTCGTCTGATTCCGAGGAAGATGGGGAGAGGTTTGCAGTAACAGCCGGTTGGTAATGGAAAAGCGGCTAACAGAGACAGGACGAGATAGGACGGGGCAAGACAGGACGGCCATTCAGTCCGTCAAATATAGTTTGAATTTAATTAGCGGGATCTAGGAATGAAACCCAGCTGACAGTGGCCGAGGCGATTTGTTCATAGAATGGCAGCCAAGTGTGGACCACATCAAAGCGCTTTCAGCAAGGCTAAGCATAGTAGCTCGATCCGCGGAGTTCGACGCCATCCATATGAGCAGGCCAAGCCAGGCCATAACGGCGAACGGATGGTGCTAACCTGGTCTGCAGTAATGGTCGGCCGGGTTAGTGACCAAATGAAGTATTGGGTCCGCTTGCCCGGGACAGACTGATTATTGTTTCACGGAGTAATACATGCACTTCTTCGTTCCACTTCGGGGTTCGGTAACACTCTTTCCCCCAAGCTAGTTCAAAGCTAACATCTGATGCTTATGATTGAAGCGGGGGTAGTTTGTGGATGGTGGGTTTACACCGATGGTAACGGCAGAATTGGCTTGCTTAAAGAGCGAGGACGAACTAGTTATGCTGATGGGGTGGGAGCGTCAGGGATGTCACCGTTCGATTCTGGTAAGGCGGTGACGGGGAGGGCTGTTTTGGAGTGGTTGATGAGCAATCAACTTGAGGTAGTTGGTGGTTGAAACGTCGAGAATGCTGAATTTCTGGGGTTGCGGAGTGCGGACAGAGGAGAGCAGAGCAGTCCTGGTCTGGGATTGTGCACTTAGCTGTCAATTCTACCAATCAAGGCCTGGTCACACTACAGTTATCCCAGACGTACTCGGATTCGGCGATTGCGATGATGCAGGTCCCAGATGTATCCCAATACAGACTGATTGGTGGGTGGAATAGGTCAGATAGGTTGAATAGGTCGAAACGGTCGAAACGGTCGACGTCTAAAACAGTCGGCATGTGAAAGCATTCGTGGACTTCGGGACACCCTGGCACACCACAGCAGCAGACCCTTTCTGCTCAATCGCCCCAGAACTGTAACTGCCGGTTGCTTCAAGAGATCTGCAATTGCACTCGACGGCTAACAGCATAGAAAGTCCGAGCCCCGAACCTCACCTCTTGCGTTCAACACGACATGAACGACGATGCGATACGAAGTGCCGTGCATTGGATCAACAGGTCTCACGCCAGAACCGTCAAAGTCTGTTCTACTGTACCACCGTACCACCGTACCACCGTACCTGCGCCTCCAGACTTATATACTTTCCAGTAAAGTCATGTTCTGCATTAGCCTCGAATTATTTAGGACACTAGTGCGGAGCAACTATGCTGTTGGTCCGGGCAACTTGTTGAAGACACAGGGTCTGTCAAGACGGATACTCTATTCACGAGCCAGCTCGTACTTCAATTGGGAGAGGCCGCCAAGCAATTGGCCACTCGGAGGGCGTGCGAATGGAAATGCTGGTGCGCTGTGCTGTCTCTTTTGGATGGTCAGTGCCGTCGGGATAGTCCTTGAGAGGGGAACCTTCTTTACGACAACGATCGGTTGTCCGACCGCAGTCTGCAGTGCTATTTTCTTATATGCCTCGATCATTTATCTGGTGCCTGTGACCCTTTACCCTTTACCAGATAATCATGAACATTACTACCACGCAGCTCGGCCACTCCTCTTCATGAACGAGGTGAGGGTGGTAGGTGCATCAAAGTTTCCCAGCATTTAGCCTCTTAAAACACACCTTTATCCAATCCACCTCGAACGGTGTGACCATGAGGATATTCCTTTACACCGGCAAATGAACTGAACCTGGCACTTGAAGTGTTTCGTGCATTCACAAGAACATCGTCCCGCAGTTGACGGAGTAGGGTAGCCCAAGTAACCGGAATTCAGACCGTGTGGGTACCGATATTTATACTGTGAAAGTAATCAATCGTCAAGTAATACAACAGGACATGGCATATACGCCATGATTAAACATTAGGGTTTTGGCACACCATGATAGATGCTGGTGGATGCCGGTGCTAAGAATTTTTTTAAGCATGACTTCCGAGGAAAAGGTGCTTTGGGTAGAGGTCCGAATCAAGCTAACAGGAACGTCAGAGGCACGTGACCACGACTGGACGAAGTTGAGTGATTACCAAGGAACTTCTCGACACCACTAGAACATGAACCAGCAACTAAGCAACACTTTTCGATCTGCATCCCGATACTAGTCAACATTAACAAAACAACTTTATGCTACGAATGCGAAATTTGGAGGCTCATAGTGGACCCCTTGGACACAGTCATACACCTAATCACGTGACTCGACACAAGGTCTGGCAACCTGCTCTCGCTCAAGTCTTCCAGAGAGACCCTTCTCTTGGCCATTGAATATCGCATCATCTCCATTTACGTCGCGTTTGTCATTCTCTCGTTCGGTGAATCCAGGTGCTCCTAAGTGAAGCAGCGACAGTTCGTTACGACATATCGTTTTACAAAAAGACAACCTTCGACAAAACTTTATTTTCACGCAGCGAAGAAAGATCTCTGTCGACGCGTCGAGACAGACGACAGTCCTAAGTTGACGACGCCACCGGCGTATCGCAACGATTTCCAGCCTCAGCCTCCAGCTATTTCACATTTTGCGACCTTGCTGAACTACCCGTCGCACACAATGCCCGTCGAAGTCGTACTCAACACCCCTCTCGCGGATGCGCTTACCGTTACGATCCAACCCAAGCTCCTCGAAGTGGGATGGGCAACCGATGCTGATGACTCCGCGCTTGCTGAGTACATTATTCTGATGCTGGTGAATAAAAAAAGCCAAGATCAAATTACAGCAGAGTTATGTGGCGACCTATTGGGTTTCCCTTCCGACGACCCTAGCGTGCACGAGTTTTCAAGATGGCTCTTTGAGCAGATTGACATCCTAAGTTCCGAGTTGCCCGTCGGCCAATCCACAGGTGGTGATGCCACCGGAGGCTCATCGCGTGATCCAGCACAGGGGGGGGACATGGATACTGATATGAATGTGAACGACGTATCAGATTTAAATGCGTAAGTACATACATTCGCACAAATGGCTTGTACCGGTTCCTCTTGCTTCCTTCCCATCCATATGAACTGAGGACTGACCTCTACATGAACAGCCCTACCGGCCCTAAATCGATGCGAACTGGCAACTTCAGAGGCGGCCGTGATAAGCGAATGCTTGGCCATATGTCAAAAGCCATGGATCGGTCTGTGGACAATGCCCTCCACCGGGTTCGGGGCAACGGCAGCGAAAGGATCAATGCACACGGCCGCAACCCTCCGTCAGGGCCTCGAAACGCGCAAGGCCGCGTGCAACGCGGCAACCACCGTGCCGCAAATATCCAATCTGGCTTAGGCGTTGGTCCACAGGATGGTGGATGGATGATGAGCGGACAACAGCCGAACCAGATGGAGCTCATGGCCATGCTTGAGCAGCAAAATCAAATGATGTACCACCTCTCGCAGCAGTTGATGAATGGGGGTAACGGAGGCTTTGGACCCCAACGTCGGGGCAAGTCATTGTTTGATCGGGTCCAAGACCCTAATAAGAGGAGGGGCAACCATAACAATCAACAGCATAACACCGATGGTTCGAAAAGGGAGGCCACCGAAGGCGGCGAAGACGTAGAAATGTCTGGCGAGAAGCACGATGCCCCGAATCCGGACGAAACCGTCTGCAAATATAACTTGAAATGCACCAACAAGGAATGCAAATTTGCACACCAGTCACCCGCAGCTCCCCCAGGCGCAACAGTCGACATGAATGATGTCTGCAGCTTTGGAGCCGCATGCAAGAATAGGAAATGTGTCGGCCGCCATCCGTCTCCGGCGACCAAGCTTGCGCATCAGAGCGAACAAGAGTGCAAATTTTTCCCCAACTGCCAGAACCCGAGATGCCCTTTCAAACATCCATCAATGCCTCTATGTCGCAATGGTGCCAACTGCACAACGCCGAATTGCAAGTTCACTCACGTCACAACAAAGTGCAAGTTCAACCCTTGCCTGAACCCCAGCTGCGCCTTTGCACACGAAGTTGGCCAACAGGGAGGGTTTAAGGATAAGGTCTGGACTGCGGATTCTGGTGTGGAGCACGTGAGTGAGAGGAAATTTGTTGATGAGAATGCTCTAGAGGAGCTAGTTCAGCCTGATACGGACGACGTTGAAATTACGACGGATCGAGCGGCAGCAGCACAGGATGCTGAGGTCATCGGATGATTTGATGATGATGATGGGTGAACCAGGACAAGTGAAATGTGATTTTAGTAGAACTCAGGTCCCCGCAACTTGATCTGTGGTGGTCGGTCGCTGTATACGATAGAAGAAGCGAAGAAGAATTCGATCCATCCAGAGTTGTTAGGCTTGGGCTTGAAGGTCATGTATATTATTGTTGATCAACGTGATTTCTGTCATGACGAAAGGGCATGGAAGGCGTTTCTGATTTGGGGGTGTGGCGGGGATGTTATTTTGTAACTGAAGTATGAAGCCAGGACGGCAGGACACCAATTGGGGAAACAAAATGCGTTGGTGAAGCCTGGCTAGGGTAGGAAGGAGAGGGTGGGAAGGGGTGACATTGGTTTTGACCTCTGATCGGGACTGACGGCTAGCTCGAATGTGTGATAGAGCTGGGTGATGAGAGAAAGGGTTTGGTGGTGATATCGAATATAGAATTAATTTTTTTCCGTCGCTGTCTACAAATACTTGTCGTCTGTGCTAGTGATGGAGAAAGTGAAATGAAATATGATACAATGAATAAATCCAATTGTAAATCAAATGCAGTGAATGCCGGCCAGCCAGCCTCGGCCGGACGGTGTTGACGTCGTGGGTGGAGCTGGCTCGGCATTCGAGTACTTTACGGAGTACTCGAGTGTTGCATGTTGGATGCGGACATCTGGAACCACAAAACCACGGACGACCCTGCTGAAAAGGTCCAGCCAATTCTGATTCCTGATTGATTATAACTAACGCGTCGCCACGTCACACAAGCCTCGACCCGCCCTGACAACTCGGGCCATGAACAACTGAAAGCCGTACCAGACGGACGTCGTGGGTCGCAAGCGGGCAGAAGAAGCTGCCATGACCCTGTTGTCTCTGGCATCGGCCAGTCGAAGGAGCACCAGGACTAAACTTGTTCGAAGCTCGAGCTCCCTATTGCGATGGTTGACTACAGTGAAATCAACACCACAACTTGCCAGTTCTAATCAACCGACTTGCAACCATAACCGTCGACGATGGGTGTCGCATGATGCTGCAGCAAGGCGTGTGCATCAACACCCCGCGTCACTCAGTCGAAGAACATATGCGACATTGAACGACAGCGGGCGGATAGCTGTAGTTGGAGGCGGATTGACGGGCCTCACGACCGCGTACTATCTCGCCAAGCAGCTGCCGACGACGGCCAAAATTACCCTTTATGAGGGTAGTGATCGGCTGGGCGGATGGATTCGGACGGATCGAGTGCCCGTTGATGTGGATGGTGTAAAGGGGACGGTGAGCTTTGAGAGAGGCCCGCGGACCTTGTCGTCTTTGCATACCAGTACTTGGAGATTTGACGACCTGGTACTCTATGATTTGGTAAGCTGCCTGCAGTTTGCCCGGTAATCAATCAGTTTTACCATTCACAACTTCCAGCCCGCATCTTGAGCCAGTCGGATCAAGGGGAAACTCCGTCAGGACTAACCATATTATTGATGCACAACAGGTCCTCGATCTTGGTCTCACGGTCCACTCGCCACCCGACCAGCCACGCTACATCTATTACCCTGACCATCTAGTCAAGCTGCCGCCGAATACTGTGTCAGATCTCGTCCGCGAACCGCTCTTCCTCCAATCCTTCTGGGCAGGCTTGGGCTTCATGCTGCGCCGCTTGCGCAGCCGTGCAGTGCCCCTCAGAGACATGTCTATATCTGAATGGCTCTACGAAGTCACTGGTAGTCGTAGCGTCGCAGAGAACTTTGCGTCGTCAATGATCCACGGCATTTATGGCGGAGACATTGACAAGCTGAGCGCCCGGAGCGTGTTCGATCGCTTCTACTGGGCATATTACTTGCCCTCTATGGGAGCAAATGTAAAGCAGATGACCGAGAGGGAGCAAGTGCTCATGAGCGAGCTGTCGCAGAACCTGGAGATTCGAAAGATGGCACTCAAGGCTAAAGGCTCTTTGCTACATTTTGGCAATCATGGTATGGATAGCCTGACCAAGGCCTTGGAGGATGTGTTGACCAAGACGCCGAATGTGGAGATTAAAAAGGGAAGACCGGTGACGGACATTGGGTATGACAAGGAGATTGACAGAGTCAATGTGAGTCTCGACTATCTATGTTGAGCATTTCATTTGCCCCCAATGGATTGGATCCTTGGGCTTACGTGTATGTCTTTGGAAATGCTAACCTACTTTGTGATTTGCAGGTCACCACAGGCAAGAGGCGCAATCAAGAAGACCAGCAGCAGCAACATCAACTAGACCAACAAACAGAATCATACGACCGCGTCATTTCAACCCTAGCTAGCCAAGATCTAGCCCGCATCACGTCCGACAAACTCCCCAGTCTCGCAGAAACACACTCCGTGTCCATCATGACCGTCAACATGTGGTACCCCCAGGAGAACATGAAGCCTCCCGGGTTCGGCTACCTGATCCCCCGCTCCGTCAGCCGCGAGCACAACACCGAGCGCGCCCTCGGCGTCTTTTACGACTCGGATGTCAGCGCTGCCACTTCTCCCGACGAGCCACCAGGTACCAAGCTCTTTGTCCTTATGGGCGGACATTACTACGACTCTGGTGCCCCGCCGCCCTCCGAATCCGATGCTATCGAGCAAGCCAAGTCTCTGCTGGAGCGTCACCTCGGCATCCCCGCCGACACGCCGTGCTTTGCGCTCTCCCGCTTTGCAAAGGAGTGCATCCCCCAGCACTATGTGGGCCATATCGACCGCATGATGCAGGCAGATCAAGAGCTGCGGGATTCCTTTTCAGGGAAACTAGCTGTTGCAGGAGGCTCGTACACCAAGATTGGTGCCATGGGCGCCATCCGCGCAGGGTACGATATAGCCAAGCAGACCGTCCGGGACAGCCAGGGCTGGTATACCACGGGGTTGGAGCAGCTGGAGTTCCCAGAGCCGTTTGTGGGGGTGCCGATTCACAAGATTCCCGTCAGGAGGTTCAGACAGCTCGATCTGCTGCAGCAGCGACAAGCGCAAGAGTCGGCGAGGAGGTAAAATCACAAACCAAAATGTTTTGTTCACACACACACACACACACACACATATATATATATATATGTATGTATAATACCTAAATCGAGAGGAGGAAAAGAATAAGTGGGCTGTATAGATGAACATTACATCGCATAGATCATCCTCCTTCTCCTTCTCCTGCTGCTGCTGCTTAATATCAAAAAGTTCTGTTATTCATTTTATATTGGTCCTTGCTATGGAGTATTTTTGGTTGCCTGGACCACCACAAGAACCAATATCATACACATCCGTTCCTGACAACCACATAACTCTATGTCGTCAAATACGTGTGTATTGATTGATCAATTAATCGACTGACTGACTGACTGACTGACTGACTGACTCACATCGGTAGCACATACATGATATGTACTAGTTTATGATTATGCCCTAATCAAAACATCGCTAAGCATCTGGACATCATTATAAATAACGTCCATTACTAGCTTTTCAGCCCGGTAGCTATACTGAACCTCGTTTGAACTACGGGAACCATGACATCCCAGAAACCCAGACACCCCGGACACCTCTCTTTTTTTGTTCTCTCCAGATACCCAACCGAACCAAACCGAGCCACTCCTAAAACAAAAACCGGCCGTGACGTGAACTGCCTTGCTTGATGCCAATGGTATTCCAACTCCACCCCTCCGGCCCCCCCACCTGACTGACTGTATTGAGGTATCATTAGTGCGTAGTGTAGTGTATTACGCCAAAACAACAAGCGTGATGAAAGTTGAAGGTCTTTTTTTAATATTTGAAGAAAAGAAAAAAAAGAAGGGGAGGCAGGGGAGAAAACAAAAGGCCAACAGTAACAATAGTAATCTAGGCGATACAGAGTTGATTTAAAATATGTATAAAAAAACCCGTCCTTTTCTGCTCTGCTTTTGCTATGCAAACAAGTTGTTTCCTGCTTTCTTTTTCTTAACCGAACAAACAATTCGTGTGACGGTCATCATTTAGTCATTTAGTCTAGTATGACTAATTATTTGGTGTCTGCTTGTTCAGCCGGGAAGAGTCAACCCATCAGTGACGGATTTCCGGATTGCTTCATCCACGGCGAGGAGCAAGGCCATCACGCCCCCCTGAGGGCGACCTGCCGCACCGGTAGACAGTCCAAGCCAGTCCTCTCCTTTGCCGTCCCAAATGGGCTGGAGTGCCTTGGATAGTGTATCATTGGTATTGGAATCAGCGTCGGACCGCCATACATGCCACCATGATTGACCGCGGCGGGACTGCATCTTGATCTGTAGTGACACAGTCTTGATCTTGGGCTTTACCTTCTTAGACCCGGTGGCCTTGATCTTGTAGTCGATAGTCATCCAGGCAATCGTCTTCATGGAGAGCTCGAATCTACCGTGTCCTGCTGCTAGAAGAGGCTCCCACTGAGTTTCCATCTTGCCAATAGCCTCTAGAGCATGCAGTGACGCAGGTAACCAGGACATAAGGGCTCCGATGCCGCCATCACTATTGACGAGCTGTCTCATGAGATCGACCAGTCGGAGATGGGGATTACCCGTCTCGATTTCAATATCGATGTCATATCCAGATAAATCTAGGATCACACGCCAGCGCTTGGGTGGTTCTTGGTTCTGCCCCTCCTCCCCTTGCTGTTCCTGGCCTTGACTGGCTCCCGTACTGCCGTAGTCGAATGTAATTTGTCGCAAGGTCGCCGATATAGCTCTAATAGTGCCTTTGGCGCTGTCCATGGCCTCTAGGAAATTGACAAAACGATCAATCGCTTTGATTCGTGACATGAGAGCATCCAGAATAGGTCTACCCACAGCACGTTGAATGCGTAGGGAAAACTGGCCGCGTAGTGGATTGTACGAAACATCGCGATCTGCGAGCCCGGTCAGTGAAGCAAACTTCGAAGGGTTCCGGACCTTGATAATGGCTTCGCATGTGCAAAGAAGCTCGTTCTCTTGTGAACCTTCGTTGGTTGGGCCGTCGATTACGGAGAGAGCTTCGATGCCTCTGAAGCTGATGTTGACTGTGTCATCTGCCCAAGCCTTTTTGGGTCCCGCCATAACCCCCGAAGCTCGCTGTATAAGTGATAGAACCTCCCTGTTGTCATAATTTCCGTTATTCTCCGATGAAGATGTCTCTGGCCCGGCCTTGTCTTTATTAAATACCATGGCAGGGAACAAAGCAGATAACGCAATATCGATAGACGGCATCTGTACATTTTGGAGTGCTGACGAAACGATTTGGTTGGTAAGTTTACTCTTAATCTTGAGCCGGTGCAACTCCCTTTGATCGACTAATTGCGTGATCATGCCTGTGGTGAGGAATGCCAGATTGTCCCAGAAAGAATTTGCCAGCTCGGGGTAGCCATTGCTGAGCGGCAACCTCTTTGCCAGGAATGGGAGCGGCTTGCTTGTTTCGTTGCGATTGCTATCGCTGTTGTTAGACTCTCAAACGCATATTATCACCGGGCAGGCAGAGGAAGACACTTACGATTCAAGCAGATACAACTCATCACCGCTCGAACCCAGAACCATAACAACAAACCAACTTGGACCCCAACCATCCTTTTGCAGCCAGATAGCACGCGTGCAATCTCGTTTCTTCGTCACTGACTTCAAATCTTCCACCTTCATTGCCGGTTTTCGCACATACCATCCCATCAACGTTCCCCGACACTGAATTTCATCTTCCAAAATGGCGCAGCGAACATGCTCCAGGCAGGTGACGCCGTCCTCTGAAGGATTCTTTCCGTTATTAAGATGGTGTTCAGGTTGAATAGTAATTTTTGACTGCGGCTTCACCGCGAACATGCCAGTCATTGGTTCCACCAACAGTGAAATTTTTTCGTTGTAGCCCACCTGGGTCGTCAAGACTGAAAATGCAGGATCTGTTTTAGAAATCTGCAGGACCATGCCCGCTTCACGGTTTCGAAACCGTGCTGCTGTCAGAAGCTTCTCGTGAATGCTCCCGAGAATGTGTTCGACGTGTCGAGCAATTACGTTGGTTAGTAATGACCCTGCTGAGAGCTCATCTACGTTGAACTCAAGGTCAACTTCTTTGACCTCTTTGCCGTCTCGATACCACTTTGTAACAAGCTGACTACTTGTGGTGGCGTCTTGTTTGCTGTTCGGTTTGCGATTACTGTTGACTCCGATTAAGATCCAGCTCTTGGAGCCTGTTATAACAGATCGGGACGTCCAGTACTGAATTGCAAGAGCTCGGTTTAGAGGCTCCACATTCAATGTCCCTGTCCAAGAGGTCCGGCCGAGCTGCAACGCTTGCCGTTTGAGCTCGTTAATCTTGGATGTTAGCACGAACTCGTGTAGAAATTTATAACAGCCCTCCAGCCCTTCTCGCTTAAGAACATCATTGACACAGCCTTCTAAATACGAACGTAGTGACTCCGGAAGTGATAATGCCGCTACGGGTGTGAACGCATATCTAAAATCAATAAACCAGAATTGCTTCTCAAAGTCTTCATCCGCGATAGTGAGGTCAACTTCAAATTCGCCTTTGACTTTGAATGTAACTCGTCCCGAACCAATCTTGTAGTTGCGAAATTGTGGTGGAATCTTGTCGAAATCGTCTAGGTTCAGTCGTATCGACAATAATGTGTCTAATGTGTTCATCCACGTTAGTTGCTCTTCAGCTGTTAGAGCCGGGGGCTCGATATAGTGGTGCTGGTGTCACGAGTTAGTCAAAATTGTGCCCAAAGAACCATGCTCATTCATCTGGAAAGGAACCTACGTCAGGTATCCAAGGAGCACTCCCCGTGGATAGAACTTGCAGAGCGGTTTTGAGATCGGGGCTTGGCATCCGAGCAAATATTAAGTCTCGCTTGACGTTGACAATGTTGTCGAGCGCAGCGTCATACAATATCCTTTGCTGATCAATGTGAAACTTGAGATCAATGAGCTTGCTGACATCTTGCGATTGCCTGCTCCATTCCGCAATGACGAGCGCCTTCAACCATTTCCCATGCCACTCCTGGGCAAAATGTAGGAGGTTTCCCTTCTTTCTCAAGTTGTCTGCGGAGGTATCGTCTGGACCAGTGGATGAATAAGAAGAAGTTCCATTCATAGCTGTCGCAGGCAGTGGCATCTTGGCCAATTCTGCGACTTTGTCGTGGAGAGCATTGTGCGTTACTTGAGCCATTCGCGTGAACAGAAGCGATAAGTCAACGAAACCTTGGGTAACATGTTCGATACTGTCAGGGAGATCATTCATTCGGTTTCGATTCTGTTCCGGCGCTTCGTCGTTACCAGCTTCGTGCCGTCGTGACTCGTCTTTACCAGTGAGAGCATTCGGTTCGTTGTCCGCAGGCGTTACAGCGGCAGTAGCCTTCTCCTTTGCGAGCCCTGCATGCCGTGGGTCTGTGACAATCGCACCATTGACATCGCTCCTACCAAAATCCCTATCATGGTCGGTGCGCGTGCCATTTTGGCCGCTTGGCTCCATTGTGATCACCCCGGGCATTTAGCCACCACCAGCGGCCCGCCTCCAGAGAATTTTCCACTGCAATCACCTTGAAAACCCTTGATAAACAGAATCGACGTGACTCAGTGCTATTTTCAAATGGTCCTGTCAACCATAGGAGCTCCAAGTCAGGTTTTCCACTGTTCAGCGCAGGAGGCGCATGATCTCTGAACTCTGAAGGATGGATCCAGCAAAGTTTAACAATGTGCTGCAGCGCGTCATAAAACTTGACGAAAACCTTCTCTTAATATAATGATGTACGCGTAGACTTGCAATCCGATGAGCGTTCCCAAAGGCGGCAATAATCGTGATCCCGTGCCAAGGTCCTGGATATAAGAATCAAGCAGTTGTCTCGAGTGTTGGAGCGTGACGGAGGGAGGATCAACGTGACGTGAGCACACAAGTCGACTAGGGCTGAGAAAACGTACGTGAGGAAAGAAATGATTCTGTAAACTGTAACTTTGCGTCGTTTTTACAGGGATGCGACACCGTGATATGATGATGTACGCCGAAATTTGAGGGTATCTTACGGATTTGATTCCGTTGCGATGCGGCTGCCCATCATCGTTCAATGCCGCCTTTGCTAGGCTCGGTCATGTGAGGGCTGGAAGCACGGACCAACAATGAGCCGCTTACAGCAATGGCGTAGTATTACATAATCAAGATCTGACCAAGCAAGCCTAACCGTCAGTCTAGCTACGTCTCGACATAGTCAATGATATTCATACTTGATCGAAACTTATGGCAGATAGTTCCGAAATTATGTCGAGCATGATGAGGGCGTCCATAATTGGACGTGTTGTGTTGCCTTCGTGGCAATTATGTCATGCCAAGTTTATCAGCGATTGAAATTGAACAGTTTTTGCTCTATGAATCTGTCCAAGTAACCTGCGTATAAGACGCACTTCACGCAATCCGGACTTTCGTCTACAGTATGGACATCTGGCTAGGCACAGTAACATATAAATGTCCTTCTTTGTTTTTGTTTTTTGTATTTATTCAATTTCCATCAAGAAATGGGCGACCGCAGCGTGCAATTGTCTGTATACCCCACGAGAGCCGGTCCGTAGGTCCTAACGGTGACTTCAAATTTAACTAGCGTAGCGTTAATTATTGTCCATTCAACAGACTTTCGCAAAATATTACAGACATGTAGTGCTAGCAGCGACAACTTACAACTTGTTGGGAGAAGCCGCCGTTGTGGGCCATTGATAACCAGCAGCATCACTGAACTTGTAACCGTACGAAGCAGTAAAATCATCGAGAACCGCGGGGCCACGAGAACCTGATGGATTAAAGTTAGCATTTTGTTGTACTTCTTGTGGGCTTGATTGAACTTCAACTCACCGTATGGATATTCCATGGGAATAATCTCCTTATTGTCGTCAAGGTAGTGGAGGAGAGGAGTGAAGATGCGCCAACTGGCATCAAGCTCATCGTCACGGACGAAATTGGAGTGGTCGCCCTTGAGGCAATCAAGGACCAAAGACTCGTAAGCCTCAGGAATCTTTAAATCGGAAAATCGTCGTCGGTAGGTAAGGTCCAGTTCAGTAACCACAGTCTGCATGCTGAGACCGGGAAGCTTGGAGTTCATCTTAATGTATACGCTCTCGTTGGGTTGAATGCGCATGACGAGTTCATTTCGGGGAATGTCCTTGAAAATACCGGAAGTGACATCCTTGAATTGGATTCGAATCTCGGTCTTCTGTTCGTTGAGGGCCTTGCCCGCCTTCATGATGAAGGGAACTCCATCCCATCGCTCATTCTTGATGTATGCAACCATGGCACAGAATGTGGGACATCTCGAGTCTTTGGGGACGGTGTCGTCCTCCTTGTATGACGGTTTGCTGCCATCCAGTGATTTTCCGTACTGCCCAATAATGACATTCTTTGGTTCGATGGCGGGGATTGCTCGCAGAACGCGCACTTTTTCATCACGGATGTCCTCCGAGTCAAATGAGATGGGTCGCTCCATGGCCAGCAGGGTCAACACCTGCAACAAGTGGTTCTGCATAACGTCTCGTATGATGCCAAATTCATCAAAGTATCCACCGCGGCCTTCCGTACCGAATGGCTCCTTGAAAGTAATTTGAACATTGTCGATGTGGTGGCGGTTCCAAGTCGCGCCAAGGAAGGAGTTACCGAATCTGAGGATTAGAATGTTTTTGACCATTTCTTTGCCGAGATAGTGATCAATGCGGAACAGCTCCGCCTCGTTCCAGTCGGGCTCGAGAGATTTTTGCAGCTCACGCGAGCTTGCAAGATCTTTGCCAAAAGGTTTTTCGACCTAGACGTGTTAGGTCAAAATCAGTCTGGTAGGGTAGGAACCGTTGAGAAAAAGATAAGCGTACAATGACTCTGGCAATACCCTTTTCGGGGTAGCAGCACTTTTTCAGGTGTTGTGAGACTATCGTGAAGACACTTGGAGGCAGAGCCATGTAAAACAATCGGTGAGTCTCAGGCCGACCTTCCTCCAGCTCGCGCAAATGCTTGTTCAGGTTCTCAAACGACTCGTCCTTGTCGTACTGGCCGGAGATGTATGAGCAAAGACCCAAAAAATTCTCGAGTTGCTGCTCGATCTCCTTGGTGGGCGTCTTGATGTAGGACTTGATGCGCTTGAGGTACTCCTCATGGTCCATCTTAGTACGGGCATATCCGACGATTCTCACATCCTTAGGTAGGAATTGATTTCGGAACTACCCAGCAATTAGCATGTTGACAAATGCCGCTAGTTGATCTCATATATCAAAGCTGTCTGAAGGGCAATTGCTCACCAATCCGAAGAGGGCGGGGTACTGTGGTAAATAGAGAAGCTTGTTAGCGCAGATCCCGGCATAGAAAAAAGTGCGAGGTGTGTCGTTGGGCTCCTACCGTCTTTTTTTTGGCCAGGTCGCCGGACGCACCGAGCACGACGATGGAGGTGTTCTCCTTCAGCTCCATGGTTTTCCTGTATGTCGAACGGCTCCGTCAACATAATGCGCGTAGAATGGGCGCGGCAACCAAGGGTTGAGCAGCTCGCGGGATAATCAGAGACTCCCCCCACCCAAGAACCCAAGCTTCCTGAAATCCATGGTGGGGTAGTAGGTGTAGATTCTGTGCTTACGCTGGCTGGCTATGATCCATGGTGAGCTTTACCGAGTCGCACCAGGCGATATAAGTGGAAGACTGGTGGCTGGGTTCGAAGAAGGAGAAGAAGAAGAAGAAGAAGAAGAGAAGAGCTCGCGGGCGGTCTTGATATCACCCGGATTTCAGCAGGAGGAGTGCAAGTGGGAGTAAAGAAGAGATGAAAGCGTGTCGAGGGATGATGAGATGTTGGGCAGTGAACACTGGTCGACTGGCTCCAGGTCCGGATAAGCTGGGACGGAGTTACTAATGACCTCAGAACGGAGGTGACTCGGTGGGCTGCTCCAACAGCAGCACCACAACGTCACTGGAGGGGCGGCCAGTGGCAGCCTGTCAGTCTACTCCGTAGTTGCTCAGCAGCCTACTCCGTATGCTCCGATACCTCCTCTGGGGCGTGGAATTGCAAATTGGGAATGGTGTTGGGAGAGGGTCCTAGCTGTTAGTTAGCATTACACCGGCGGACAGCTGCCCGGACTGAATGAGCGATTGTACCACCCTACGGAGCACATTTTTCTCTCAAACCCCAGTGAATCCTGTCCAGTTTGCGGCTCGTCAAGGAGCTGCGGCAAATGGCCAGCCAAGAGATCCACCCCCTGGCCGCTCGCCGGCGCAATGCTTGCAGCAACCTAGGTACCCAAGCTGTTTTATAGGTGGGGGCTGTTTTTGGGTCTCGTTTTTTTGGCATTTACAGCGGCGGGGACAGGCGCACCGTCGGCCGGAGCTGCCTGGTAAAGCCAGGTGTTATACGAGCGGTCCAAGAGACGTCTCAGAATGTAGCCAACGCCTCACCTCCTGCCAAGCCATCTTGCTTTGGACGTCATTGGAGTGTTGTTTTTAAACTGGCTCTGACTGCCATCTTTGTAAATGCATGATTTATCATGGCGAATCCTTTGCACAACGGCCCCCAACGTCCATACGCAAAGAAGGCACGGGTGAACCTGGCCGCTTCGGACGCCAGCAAACCCAGCAACTCAATGGATGGTGTGAACAATGAACACCGTGATATCTACTCCGTACATGCACGTAATCATGTCTGTCGTACACCAGTCCGGAGCTTCCGTCTCCGCCTTGCTGGACAGTGACGACCCACCGAGCGTATCATGCCAGTCTTTAGATGCATCTGTCGAGTCTTACTTCGGTGATGGATCAAGCGCTATTTTCTCGCAAACCCTAGGCAGCCATGGCCATGGTGCTTGCATTGCCATAAGCCTTTCGTTAAACTATTGACGATACTACATGGTGTTGAACGGCTTGCGTTCTTATATTTCATGCTTCGTTCCTGCATGATACTTCGCTTGTGGAGCTAAAGCTCGTCCATCGTCACTGCTCTGTATCGTTATATTATGCCACCGCTAAATCCTTCGATGATAGTCTAGCCGGTCTGGTGTGGTCAAATTCGCCCATTGTATTGTAGAATGCATCAAGACTCGGGGCCCTCGGAGAATAGCCCGCCCGGTTGCGCAGTCTAATCTTCTCCCCCAATTATTATATATCTCTAAGTTGCGTAATGGAAGTTCATAGATTGCGGCAATTTCGATGAGGTGCTATTGCCTGCACACCATTGTGGACACACTCTGCACGGATGCTGATAACGAAAGGGTGGAGATCTTGAAAATACAAATAGCGCTGAAATTATCAATGATTTAAAACGAAAGATTGAACCGTTGTTGGCGCGGCTAGAATCTCGGCCACCGAGCTATGATCCGACATGCCATTCTTCATTTTCTTTCTAAAGAGTTGTATAGAGGATAATTGAACACGAGTATTTCCAATGGCGATTTCAAGAATGCCTGTGGTTGTGATATCTCTGCGTGCCCTTACGATTTTGCCCGTTTCCATCATGAGCCGGTTTACAGAGATACACCATTCGCATGTCTAGTTCCTGCCGGCGGCTCCTTCCAATTGCAAACATAGCACCGTAAACGGGTCTGTAAAATGTCACCCTCCACCAGCCACATGTGGCGGTGTAGCGATGCCCATGAGCCACATCTTATTAGCTGCCGCTCTCGATGGCACACAAACGAAAAAAAGTGCCCTAAAGCCACACGTGATTCCGAGGGCACAATTTTCTTTGCTAGTGACACCACACACCATTATCGCATCCACTCATACTCAGCCGACATCACGACACAACGACGTGCACCAGCAACCAGGGAAAGGTCTTTTAGATAAGACAGTTTCCTTCTACTATTCCTTTGTCTTATTCGGTTGTTTGTGAAGGCGGTTAAAAAACAAACCAGTCAAGATGCCTTCCGAGAGCGGTCACAGACGTAAGTTCTATCCTCAAATATTCCCATCGCCGGGCATCAGCATATATTCGCCACACTCAGTTTACCACGTGGAGATTTTAACTAATTGGCCTGTACATAGTATACGTCAAGTGAGTACAACCTGAAATGACATGCGGATGCGAAAATCGATTTTTTTTTAAGTCTTTACCCCCGGCTGGAAATGGGAATTGCACGACGATGCCGAACGAAAATGCTCTTTTGCGCGCGCTCGTCATGTGGCCTCGTCGAAACCGAACGACTCCCTGTTTCGAGGCGGAAAATCCTAATGGAGGATGCAATGTCGCTGACGGAATTGAAATTAGGGGACGTCACTTGAGCTACCAGCGCTCTCGTCACGTCACTAACCCCGGCACCAGCCTGATCAAGATCGAGGGTGTTGATGACACCAACGCCGCCAAGTACGTTATACCCACGTGGTAGATCTGGATTTTATATGGAGGTTGCATACTAATTATTATTTTAAATAGCTTCTACTTGGGCAAGAAGGTCGCCTATGTCTACCGGGGTCAGAAGGAGATCCGTGGATCCAAGATTCGCGTCATCTGGGGCAAGGTCACCCGGCCACACGGTAAATTCATCTCCTCCAAGCTCCTTGCGCCTCGTGAATGAGCTTATAATTCGATTCCCGAACTTATTTGACTAATGTCACGTCCTCAACAGGCAACTCTGGCGTCGTCCGCGCCAGATTCACTTCTCCTCTCCCCACTAAATCTTTCGGTGCTTCGGTTCGTGTCATGCTGTACCCCTCCTCGATATAAGTGCGAGGTTTCGGGATGGAGTTGGTAGTGAGGACGGTTCATATTTGGCTGCATTGGTCGAGGCAAGGATAAAGAGCATATTTGCCTTGGTTTGAGGCAATCAATTTAAAAGACGTCAAACCCTCAAAAATACCCGGATGAATTCCACCGCTCAGTTTTGGGAATTGATGTTTTGTGTGCATGATGTGAACACGCGCCTGCCGGATCCGACTTTATACATACCCGACGCTGCCAGCATTGGACGAAATACCTTGCGAAATGCTTCATGGCTTGGAAAAAGGGCTTATTCTCGCCACTGGAATGTCTCACGTCAAAGTATGTGCAATATGTTGTGGATTATGCAAACACGACTGAACGACTAAGGAGACTCGGGGGATGTAATAATACTGAGCTTGGCATTGGAATGGGTGTACAGTGTCTACAAAGCTGACTATCCACTCATTCGGTTGAATGCTCGTACCGAAGAAGATAATTTTGAATATTTGATATCGAAGGATTTCATATGTTTTCAGACATGTCTATCAGTAGGACATGGGGCATCATTATTACATTGATAGCTTCATCCTAAACGGTCATGTCTCGTCCCTCATCTATTTGATTAGAGTGAATTCGAGCAAAGCCGTATAACACGGGATTGTCTAAGGATCGCGCCATGTTGACGCCTTACCCGCCATTATTCTGTAAAGCCGTACCTATTGCATCCCGAGTCATACCCCATTCGTAATTCAATCTATCACTTTACGCTGTTGTAATTACATGGATGTCGGAGGAGCACTCAACACTGTCACCGTTACTATTCCTTCCCACTACAACGACCACTGCCTTTGTCTTCGAGGTATTGTCTGAGTTATCAGCACTGGGAGAAACCTTGTCTACTCTCAGAAATATCCTAAAATCGAATCTCACAACCGAACTGGACTTCTATTTACTCTCATTCAAAACTATGATAGATGACGCTCTCGTGTTGTACAAAAGACACTCTTGTTTATGGCAATTCGTGCTAATCCGAAATAGAATACCTATAACTATAGGTCGTTGTCATAATCAATTTCGCCCCCAAATCTCAGGGGTTCGGTGTTTCGCCGAAACATTTATAGCCTACGTCAGTTCAAGACCCCCCTCGTTCACCAAACCGTCCTGGATCAATCAAACGCCATCTTCGCCTTATTTCAGAAAGACCAAGTTGCGAAAACAAGGAATGCTTGGAGTGACTGGCTTCCATTGATGTTGAAAATGCCTATTTATCAATGAATTGGGCATTGTCTGTATTACTTGTACTCCTACTGAGCCGTAGCAATATGGCATGTCCGGCTACCATGGTCTCGAGTATTTCGTTCCGGCGTTTGCAACGGGAATGGTTAGGCTGCGAGGTGGTGGCATATGCATGTACGATACCGTCTGGAGTTTGGACGTCACGACACCCCTTCTTGTCATTGTTATTTTTCGACCCGTCTCCTACCCCTGGCGCCAACGCATAACTGCGTGTTTAAATAATTGGGTAGCGCGGCATACTTCTCCAGCAACTGGTGATCATCCGGCTTGCAAGCTCCAAAGCTACATTCTTGCTGACCTTTCTGAGCGCGGACATGGAGGGGAAACACATAAAAATTTCTACGACAAGGACGTATTGGCGTGAGATTTGTCAAGGGTCTGTCTCGGAACGAGCAGTTCTGCCATGTAAATGGAATTTAGTGCTGCACTGGCACTGCCTGTACATCGTGAGCGGTATATGGAGAAATCTACCCAGCACGCACGAATACATAGGTAGAAACACGCAGCGCCAGCGAATGTAGAGTTGGCCTAAGCAATCCAATAATGAATGACGCAAGACTGTCAAGACACATCATGTTACATGTTGGAAGCCTCGCAGCCTCTACGCCGTGAGTAAGAAACTCAAAGCATGGTTCAGCATCATCAAGAGGAGGAGAAGCAGGCGGTATTCCATTTTCTTGGCCAGGTTCTTTGTTACTACTGAAATGAAAATGATGATGGGAAACGGGGCTGGTCCTCTGGTCCCCATTGGCGGCAGATCGGGGTTGGACGGACTGGAGCCGATCTACTGCATCGCCGGACCATGCAGTGGCGGTCAGTTGAACCCTGTCCGTGCTGGCCGACGGATAGTACAAAAGGCTTTGATTCCAATAGTCTGAACCCAGTTGACCCCGGGTTGTCCGACGTCAGCAGCTGTCGTGTGCCGTATGAAGTCAAGCTGCTAGTTTGTCGTACCATCCTGCTATCTATGTCTAGCAAGGTTGGCTAGTTAGGTGCTCCCAAAGTAGGTTTCCACCTTCAGGTAGCGATGAGCTATGAATCCGGAGTGTTTGGCCGTTTGTGCCAATAAAGCACAGCACTTTCCTATCAAAGCGCAGCGGCACAAGTCTGTAGAGAACTTGGTCTGCTGCAGCCTCGATGCAACATACTCCGTGCATGCAGTAGAATGCTTCTACGGGGCAGAAACATGCCGTCACGTTACGACGGCACGGTGCGATAAGATGATAGACTCAGACGTTGGTGGTTACGGGAATGTCAGCCCGTTGGTGCTCTGTACTGACACGACAAACTAAATGTTTATGAAAGCGGTATGTCGTAGGGTCTGATCGCTCCCTTTGAGCTCTGCTGTGAGGAACGGGCTGTGTGCATGCATTTTCGAAAGGGTGCAAATCTTGGCGGGTGGTAGTGAGTTGGCCGCTCGCCGCCCAAGGCCTGGAATTGTTGGGGCTGGCAAGTTACCATTGCATACGACTTGCGTCACGATCAACAGTATAGAATGGGAATGGCCGGCGAAGAACCTGGAATTTCCAAGCTACACGAGCCACCCCATACCATCTCCATTCCAACCCATGTACTCCGTACCAATGGCACATTTCAGACGAGAAGACAGAAAGATACATACATCCGCACTACTCCGCACTCCGTACATCGATGCCTATTGTGTGCCTCCGTCGGTGGCTCAGCCGCCTAAAAAGCCCAAGGTGGTGTGATGGAACCACATCTTTGAAGACGAACACGAAGCTGTTGGTTTCCGACAGGAGGGAGGGAGGTAGGTACAATGATATATTTGGAGCTGCAACTACTAAGGCTAGAGCATGCCCGTGTCCTGGAGCAGTGGCAAACTTTCGCAAGTTGCCCAAGCTATATTTCCGATGTCTGTGGATGCGAAAAGGGCAAGCTACGCTCAACACGCAGATTGGCAGAGTGGCAGAGTGCATCGATAAGGACCGCCCATCAACTTTGGATGCTTATCGTATCGCGTTGTACTTCCGGTGCTTGAGGCGGGGGACGGAAGACCATTACATGTCAAGGAAAGCTCGTTGCCCAGTCAAGCGGTTGATAAGTTATGTCCAACTTCTCGCCACATCTCTTCTGAACTCGGGATTCTTAAAATCGGGTTTGGGAATACTCCCGCCTAGTTCTCTGGTCCATTTGCCAAGGCGGGGTCGGATTGACGCGTCATGATGGGATCCATTCGAAGCCTAATGATTATACTAGTAATGGCCGTGAGGAAAGCCCGTAAGTAGTCATAGAAGTGCTCATAACAAGCCAATTATCATTCTCCAGTCACTTAAGTAATAAGGCACAAGTTTGGCGTCTTTATTGATCGTTACGGCAATGTCACCGAGCGACAGAAAACTACCGCGGAAAATATAAAATATCGTATAAATATTTTATCTCTTATAAAAATAATATTAAATATATTTTTTCGTTTTCGGGTTATTTTTCGATGTTATTTTTATTTTATTTTTGCCCAGGTGGCAAGTGTGGTGATGTGGCACGAGTACTCCGTAAGAGGTGGGCCAGCGACGCAACACGGCACCCGCAAAATTCCCAATTTGACAATCAACCAGTATTGGTCCAACCCCCTTGCTCCGCACTAGCTATCTCCCAACACGATACGGAGTACTCCGTAACTTCTGAATAACTAACTAGTTAGATGGGAGGCAAGCAAGGCAACATGGCAAGATGCAAAGAAAGACGGAGCCTGGGCGATGTGCTAGCTAACTATTACGGTGATTAGTGACAATGGACAGAGTGTACGGAGGAGTACTGAGCACTGGCTAGAGCTGTCGCAGCCAATGCAGTGCACGCAGGATGGACTGAGAGGCCTTGAACCGCTGTACTCCGTCTTGTGCTTGTTGTTCAAGAGTTCAAGCGAGGCAGATAGGCAGTGACCAAGAGCATGTTCCCGATCGTTCCTGCTGCTTCCCTTTTAATCGAGCCGAGCTCAGGACATTCCGACACTGGCAACTTCCTCAAAGCCTTTGCTTCTGATAAGCAGTCTGGTCATTGGGCCAACGAGAACCCATTCTTATCGCCTCCCACCTCGTATTCTCTGACCGACCTGCATTGTCCACTCTGCACCGAACACTTTTCATCAATCAATCCGACAAGCTGCAGTTTATCTGCAGTCCAGACAAACCGCCAAGCCCTGCACATATCCTAACGGCCGTCAACCTATTCTGTCTTTCAGAGCGTTGTTAAAACTCTACTGTACCCGCGGTTGCAAATATTGCGGCAAAAGCGTTGTCACCAAAGCACAAGAGGCAAGGCAAGGCAAGGAAGGCAAGGGCACGCCAAGTTGATGCAGGTCTGGTGCCTATCCAGCCAACAATCGACATCAGGACGAGTATTGATTGTATGAGTATTGGGTCAGAACAGTTCAACAGCATCAGACCACGAGGCGGAGCTGCTGAGTACTATTGGTATTTGTAACAGTACTAACTGCTATTATTGCATACCAGACCCGCAGCCCCTACTACCTGTACCACGATACAGCACCCTGCATATGGTATTCTTGCAGAGTTTTGGGGTTGGGCAAGTTAGACGACGAAATACAACAGTCGGACTTACTCGATCATCTGTTGCATTATTCATTGCAGTAGCGTCCGTCAGGTCTTACCGAACAGAGACACAACTGCTCAAACCGGTGACTCTCTGATGCTGTTTGTTGAGACACTTGGCACCGACAGCATCGCCGCATTCCATAGCGAATGTAGTTGCTATACCTACCTACTGCGACTATTGATCGAACACACTCGCTTGCATTAAAATCATCAAGGAACAATCGCTAAACAGCCAACATCTCGGATCACTGGCATCAATAGAAGCTCTGATTGAGGTGCTTTTGTGGTATAGCAATCGCACCGGGGCTTTGCATACAAGTATTTCACAGATTTCTCCCGTCGGCTTGCGACTCTATTCATCTGAGACATTAGCGACAACCGCTGTAAACTACTATATTTTTTTTACGTCAGCACGCGCGCACCACTGCAGTCAAGTGGACAGTAACCCCAGCCAGAATCGTCGTCGATTGAGATCATTCGGTTTAATTTGCACAAGAGACGGATTGGCGCTGCTACTCAATTTGTCTTGGGTACAGCGTCTTTTTAACCTTGAAATTCTCGCGTTAAGGCTTATCTCAAACCTAACCCGTGCTCAGTAGTTCGGTACTGGCCAAAATAAAATAAAAAAAATCCCCCCATTCCTTACCACCGGGCAATCATCGTTGTCACAGCCACGGGCAGTTGCCCAGCACCGGGCCGGCAGTCTTTGGACCGCTTCACCGAAGCCTGCAAAAAGCCTTGCCAAATTATTGCGGTGCCTTGATTTTTGGGACCCTGGCCAGCTGTTGCGTACCCCCTTGCCACTTCTGTGACAAAGTGCGGCCGGAAATACCCTGTTGCACTGCCAAACAGGCCCATCCGTTTCTCCACTTGGATCCTTGCTGCCCGTCAGGCTCCACCTACTGGACCTCGATACCGCAAACATTCTGCGCCTTCGCCCCAACCTCTTGGTTAAAACTCCACCACTTTTCTGAGCACATCTCCACCATTGAGGATATTCTCATCTTCTCTCTCTGATCCAAGGGAAATTCCCCTGCTTAGTCGCTTCTTTAGACCCTGTGTCTTATCTTGGAATCACACCCCTTGGCACCGCATGCTTTGATCGTGAGCCGTTACAGACTGAGAATACCATATCCACCAGCCCGACAATTGGCAATCGCCCCGATCCTTTTGTCTCCGCCAACGTCTGCCCCGTGCTAGTTAGTTTAGCAGACGTGCTGAGCTTACCGCCGTCAGGCTGCTCCAGAGCAACCGAACCACACATTAATAAGAGAAATCCACACCCCAGATCTTAATCATGGCATCTCGTGCGCAACAGTATCAGCAGCAGCCCCAGCAGCCCCAGCCGCCGCCGCATCAGTATCAGCATCATCAACAGCAGCAGCAGCAGCAACAGTCGTCGCTACAATATTCGCAGCCACAATATTCGCAGGCGACAGCAGACCAACACCATAGCGGACAATCGAAGCCTCGCAGTTACAGCATCCATTCTCAGAAGACCCATCGAAGTAGTGGGAGCAAGCAAGAGTTCCACGAGACCCACGAGGAAAAAGAAGCCAGGCGCTTACACAGCAAGGCCGACCCAACTTTGGCCATGAACGAAGCTGAACCAGGTATGAGCCCCAATTAGATGGATGTTTGCATGCGCGGAAAAGACATTGCCAGAGAAGCTTCGGTCTGCTCTTGGACGATTGTTTAATGTTTGGGTGCTCAACTAATGAATTGAACAGCCATGATTGCCGCAATGAAACCAGAGACGACCCAGATTTCACTTCGAGCGATTCAGCATAGGGACTCTTGGGGAAATCCAATTGGTACGCTCTATGCTCTCAACTTGGCGCGTTGATTTTATAGACTTATTTGCTAACTGATTGCAGCTGATCCGGACAAATCCAATCCAACCAGAAATCGCTGGGAGCGACCACTCGATACGATTCGCAGTTTCGAAGCCGCGATTGACGGTGGTTATCAGCGTAAATCGCTATATCGAGCAGGTATATTTTGAAAACATTTCCTGAAGGACTGCCCAAGCATACTATTCCGGAAAACTAACCCAGAAGCCAGATACCGACTCGGTGGCAAATTGGAATAGGCGGAGCAGCTTTAACCCCTTACACCAACCCAGAATTCCTCAAGAGAGCTATTATGGCAGCCGTCCCGTCTCGTTCGCCAGGGGAGATAATGGTCAGTACGGAGTAGCAACGCCTGGGGCAGCGAGGAACAGTTACTATGATGCCCAAAACTTCGGTGGCGGGAATTACAACAATGGCTATGAGAGGGGATCCGGCAGCCGCCAGGTGTCCCGAGATCGCGGTCCAAGGATGCTGTCTGAAACAAACTACCAAGCGTATGGGCGCGAGCAGGGTGTTTATCCTATACCTCATAAGGACAGGTCATATGAGACTGTAACATCCGCTGCTCCTAGTGGTAATTCAGATCCTGCCGGCTATCATACGGACCCGACGTCCAGCGATAACAGCTCCATTGACAGAATATCCCCAGCGAAGCGCAATCAACCCCCGAATGACTATGGTATTGGTTTCAGTCAATCACACACATATGAGGCACCAAATTTCTCGGTCAGCCATTCAGCTACAAGCCACCCGCTGCCGCCTCCCCCTCCCCCTCATACCAATAGCCAAGTCGCTGCATCTTCGGCAGTGCCACGGAAAGGTTCTCTTTTACGACGCCAGCCCACGCAGCAAGACAACAATGCAGACAAGAGGAAGAGCTGGTTTAGCCGTCGTTTTAGCAAGGGCGGCTGATTTTATGCCGTGACATGTCTTTGTCCCCATTCTGGTGATAGATATCGGATGTTTTTGTTGCATAGGTGCGGGCGTTGAGGAGTTGAGGGAATTTCCCCTTTCTTTATTTCATTCTTTCTTGTCCTTTTCTGGGTGGTGTTGGAGATAGCAAGATGTTCCCTTCATTTCTGCTTGGCTGTATATGCCTTTATGACCATCATTTTCTCTATTTGCTCTCCACATGGGAGTACAACTGCCGAAGTTATGGGGAATGACGCAAATAGGCAGTTGTGAGGGCACTTGCTCCTGCGGAGGCACACGAAATGTCATATCAGGGGACTAAACGACGCAGTCACATACGAATAGTCTACCAGGCGTTTTATGAAGGTGATGCGGATTTATTACTTTATGGCCGAGCTGGGATAGCTCAGAAAGATCAAATGGTGGAAAGTCGAATCGAAGGAACATTGTCTGACGACTCTCATTTCATTAAAAAGAGCTGTAATCATCACTTATCGATTAACATTAGCTGGCACCCGTCGGTCTGGATTTTACCGGCAGAACTGTTGAGCGCCACTCTGCCACGATAATAAGCTTGTAAATATCATGAACAAAAGCACGAATGTATGAAGTTGACACACGAAATTGAACAGTTTTGGGGTCTTGATGACATGTTCTTGGCTCATCAAACAATGAATAACATGGCGATAACTTGATTCTACAATGACCATCTTAGTTGGCAAACGACGCTTTGCATAATGCTTTGAGACGAAACTCATTGATCTTTCTTGGAGTCCGGTTTCCTCGCACCGTCTTGCCGCTCAGAATCATCCTCCTTCATGGCGACTATCACGTAGCTTATGAGGACTACGTTAGCCAAGAGAGCAGCAAGTCCTCCTGCAAGGGAGGAATTTCCTGCATGAAATTTAGCAATGTAATATTTGTGAGGAGCCGAAATCAAGCCACGGACCTTTAAAGACGGTATGTACTGTGAGGAAGTAAGATCCAATTGGGATGATAATCATGGCAAAGGTGAACCCTAATAGCTTGAAAATGACATTTCTAGAGAGGTAACAAATAAAGACCCCAGGAATTAGCGCTGGCAGACGTAGACTCTGTGGTTGTAATTGCCAGTCAAGAGACTCACTTAGGGACGGCGGGAGTAATGTTGGACCTCTCCTCTGGGTGATCGTCTTTTTCGAAAATGGTCTTTTCGCTGCCGATGATGCGGCGAGTGGCCATGATGAATTGGCTCTACGAAGGAAGACGACTTGATAAGGTGAGATGGGGGCGAGGCTGGCCAAGGCGTATAGTATGTGTCCAATACAACAAGCGCAAGAGAGAGATGTAAGCACACGAAGGGAGACGTCCTGGCCCACTCAAGGCGAAGTACACTGGAGAACAGAAGCACGCGTCAAGTTCATCCTCAACTAGCTTCCACCGCCTGTTTCTTACCTGGTACACTCGGCGCCTAATGAGATCTCCGCAGCCTCACCAGTAGGTATGGGCAAAGCGGCGCCAAAAAAAATTTCAGCCGTCGTTATTTCTTAATATTTCCTCACTCAGCGCCAAAAGTAACTACCTTTTTCTTACAACGACGGTGTCAAGACGCAGAAGGGGTTAAGTGCGCACGTGACTTCGCGAACCGTGGTGAAGGTAAATTCAATTTGCCAGGCGCGTCACGAAATTCAACCATTCGAACCCACTTGGAGTCTCATCAGTGCCATTGCACACACCCATGTCCTATTTCTCACCTCTCCAATCCTCTGTGCCATTCGAAACGACCTTCTTCCTCTCCAATGGCCTGGACTGTGAGGAGTGAGCTTGTGAACTAAGCTTTCATTTTTCATTCTTGCCCCTTCTCTTTGTTACAAAACGTTCACTCGGTTGGAAGTTCACTCTTATTTTTGCACATTTTGCTTAGGCGACAGCAGACCTCAGTAATTTGCTTCTAGACACTCCACCGCCCCTTGTACCTACCTGACGCTTTTGGAGTCATTAATTTATCTCCATGCACCATGGCACAAGGCTCATCACCATTGCCGATACGACATTCACTTGCCACGCCGCAAACACCATCTGTTGCTCGAGTGTCAATCCCGTCAGATGAGATTGATGAATTAGCGGGGGATACTATCCCGTGCTCACCTTCGGTCTTTTTGAGGGATCGATCTCGAGAACCAACTGTCACACAACCAACACAGATCTTGGGCAAACCGGGGTTGGGGCCGGCGGATCGTTCATCATCTCCTACGAGCATTATTGAAGTCCCGGCTTCTTCGCCGTTCCAACAGCAGAAAGAGCCACCGAGGTTGGGCTCGCTTCTTGCGCCAAGGGGAACGTTCTACCGTCCGCCCCCGAGGCCGCCGCCACCTACAACGATTCCAAAAAGGCCTGCAGCAGAGCCAATTTCCCTACTAAGCGACGATGAGGACGATCTTACACCGCCTCGTGGAGATATCCGTCCAACAACGTTCCAAGCAAAGGTTGCGGAGTTTGCGTACAATCCGGCTGCTGAGGAGCGGGAGATGAAAGTGAGGTTGCGACAAATATATGATATCTTTGGAAATAAATATCCTTCAGATAGAGTCAAGGAAGCACTCAAGGCATCTAAGAATGACCTCGACGATGCCATCATTTGGCTGGAGAATCAGCCTTCGCAACAGGAGAAGAAAAGTTCTCAGGGGTCCAACAAGACCAATGGCCGCCGACTGGTATCCAAAGGGTCCATGCAGAGTCAGTCTAGAAAACAAATGACGTTTTCTCGAGACTCGTCACCTTCCGTCTCGCCAAGTCCATCGAAAACCCCGCAAGCGCAGAAACCACAGAAGCGCCGACTGATTCAAGGACTAAAAAAAAGGAATGATTCGTCACCTCAATCGTCATTTTCATGTCCACCACCTTCGAACCCCAACCCTGTGGTTATCAACTTGGTCGACAATGATCAGGAGGACGCGTACGAAGCAGAGCCATCTCCAGCTCTCTCTGTAGAGGATGACGACAGAGTGCTCAACTGTCTTAATACAAGTACTTTGAAGGAACTTGCGGCTATGACTGGCATGAAAGAGACGCTACTAGAACCTCTTATTGACAAGAGGCCGTTTGATGATCTGTCGCAAGCGAGGCGAGTAAGCGCTACCAAAAAGCCAGGTGCTCGAAAAACGCCCCGAGTCAGCATAGGGGAGTCCGCTGTGGATGCCGTGGAGATCTTTTTGAACGCGGTGCAGGCGATCGATGAGGTGGTGGCCAAGTGCGAAGTTAAAGGACAAGCAGTTAAGAGTGTCATGGAGGTCTGGGATGTCGATACCTTTGGTCACGACAAACGAAGTAATAGAGCATCCCCCGAAGCCGATTTGCCTCCCACGCCGACAAGCCTAAACTCAAAGTACACCCGGCCGCTCATACCTCAGCAGCCCCAACTCATGGACGGACACTGCCAAATGAAACCATTTCAGCTTTTTGGATTAAACTGGATGTCCTTGCTGTACAATTACGAAATTGGCTGCATTTTGGCGGATGAGATGGGACTGGGCAAGACTTGCCAGGTCATTTCCTTCATGTGCCACCTTGTCGAGGAATATGAGCGTGAACCCAAAGAAATTCGACCATGGCCGAATTTGGTTGTGGTGCCGCCGAGCACTTACAACAACTGGCTGCAAGAATTTGCGAGATTTGCGCCGGACCTGTCTGTTGTTGGATATCGAGGGTCGCAATCTGAACGGGCTGAAATTGCCTACGCAGTCGAGCAAGAACCCGAGGCCTACCATGTTGTTTTGGCCACATATTCTCAAATCACTACAGAGGCGGATATTGATGCTATGAGATCGTTTGATTTGAACGCAGCTGTATTTGACGAGGGCCACAAAATGAAGAATCCCGAAACAAAAATTTATAAAGACCTACGGCGGATTCCGGCGTCGTGGAAGATGCTTCTTACAGGTAAGGCACTCAATTTGCGTGGAGATTTGTGCTCGTAAAACAGTTGGCAGGAAGCACTGCTGACGCTGAATTTGGAACAGGTACCCCGGTGCAAAATAATCTTCTTGAAATGACAGCCTTGCTCAATTTCATTAATCCCAAAATGTTTGATGGATATATGGACGACATTCAGTACATTTTCAGTCAAAAAGTTACCATTCGGGATGTGTCAAACGGAGCCTTTCTGTATGCTGAGCGTGTTAGGCGAGCGCGTACAATCCTGGAGCCCTTTATTTTGCAACGTCGGAAAGATCAGGTTTTGTCAGATATGCCGCAAAAGGTATGCACGGTTGTCCACTGCGATATGACAGAGTCGCAGAAAGACACATACAAAGAGTACGAGGAGCTATTCAAGATGGAACCGTCGTTGAGAGCGTCCAAGGCCAAAGGCCGGCAAAACGATCAGAACAATGTATGGATGCAACTCCGGAAAGCGGCTTTGCATCCGTTGCTTTTCCGACGACATTTTACGGATGAAAGGGTTACGGAGATGGGCAAGATTCTCATGGACAGGATCCCACAGTCGGAGCTCAATCAGCCCGATCTCAAACATCTGGTCCAAGAGCTCAAGAACTCGTCGGATTTCGAGATGCACTTATGGTGTCGAGACTATCCCCGACTGTTGAAACAATTTGATATCCCGGCCGCAGCGGAACTAGACAGCGGCAAAGTGAAAAAGCTTTTAGAGCTCATTACACAATATCAGCAAAATGGAGATCGAGTCCTTGTATTCAGCAAATTTTCTCGGCTGATTGAGCTGTTGCAGGAGATTCTTGCGCTGCAGAGTATTGACCACCGGGTGTTGATGGGCAACACCAATGTATCCGAACGACAGAGTCTGATCGACGAGTTCAACGACAATGCCAATATTCCCGTATTCTTGTTGACGACAGGCGCAGGAGGCACAGGGATCAACCTCACAGCAGCCAACAAAGTCATAATCTTCGATCAATCCGACAACCCACAAGACGACATCCAAGCCGAGAACCGAGCGCATCGGCTGGGGCAAAAACGAGATGTCGAGGTTGTCCGACTTATCGCGTCAAAAACGATAGAAGAGCTTATCTACAAGGCTTGTCAGAAGAAGATTGAACTCGCCAACAAAGTCACGGGGGCTCTAGAGGAAGTTCAGGAGGACGCAGCACAAAACATGGAACGGGAAGTTCGGAAGATGATGCTAGAGGGAGAGATGACGCCGCCTTAGGAGGACGGAGGAACTAGTCAAGACATGGATGGTTTGGAATCGAATTGGTGGAAGAGATGAATGCGGATTGATATAAACCGGGCTCCTATTGAAGCAGCGCAGTAGGCGATTAGCTGATGCGTACATTACGTGAGCAAAATGTTTGAACGGCGTCAGAGAAGCTACTTGCATGCAGATTTTATGATGGACGTGGTTTCAACCTTGGTTTGAGCCGGTTAGGGGAGATGGGTATTACGAGCGATATGACCACTCTCTGCGGTTGGAGGTTTGTTTTGGTAGTGCGTGGTGTTCCGTGTAGATGTAGATGCAGATGTGGTTGAGCTGACGGCGGTGAGCATTGCGGGTGCGTGTTCATAAGTTCAGCTGCAACAGCCGTGCGATGGATTTCAGTTATATGCATAATTGCGATTCGTGTCTGGTTTTTTTTTTTTTTTTTTTTGATAATATTGTTGAGGCGATCCGACCGCCGCATTGCAGCCATTAGTTACCGCATCTCCGGGAACAATTACCTGAACCCGTCTCCGTGGAGGTACATAAACATTTTAGATGGGAAACAAATCACCTTTTCTTTGCCTGCTATGGTAGGTAGTCCATCAACTTATCGTCACCGCTGATTGTGTCAAATGGCTAGTAAATGCACACCCTTGACGCGAACAGCGCACCGGCACGCCAGTTTGTGAGTGTGAGTGTGAGTGTGAGTGTGAGTGTGAGTGAGTGAGTGAGTGAGTGGGTGAGTGAGTGACATACCGTTTCCCACAATCGCCCCGAACTACGCAAAACCATCAAGGAGCATGTTTTTTCTGTTCTTATTCCTTGTCTGCTCAATAACTACAGACTTGATACAAAGCCCGCGGAAAGTAAGAGGGAGGGGTATCTGTACTGGGGACCAGATTGCACTGCACCTCCCATCCAAACCGAGACTGCCCGCACATCCCGCCCACTTAATCGCCCTATTGCTATTTTTGTTTTTCAGCCTCACCATACTCTATAGTACCTCTGCATTCCGCAGCGAGCACAGCTACAATACACGGGTACAGGTGGTCTGTTTCACGCGGATGCAGCCCCTACTAGTTAGTACTACCTTGCCCGTGCGTGGAAATAGAAGCCAGGGGCTTTCTTTTCATCCATCCATCTATTTATTCTACGCTCCATGTGTCTTGAGTCACTGCAGAGTCTGGAGTGCGGAGTACTATCTATCTCTGGTATTTCTTGTCTCTGTCTCGTGCGTAGGTAGGGGCGAGAGCGTGTCTCCTTTTCTACCATCATATGTAGCCATGTCTGTCAGCCTGTCTCTGTAACATCTACCGTAGCTTATCGCATCGTAGCCTATCGCATCGTAACTTATTGCACCGCATCGCATTGTGTATTGTTAGTACAGAGTACGGACTACGGAGTACAGGAGCAGCAACTACATAACTAACTAGTTACGCCCCGCCCTGATTCATATTGTAGAGCCGTCGCACCACCTGGACGACTAAATTGCGGCAGCGGAGTGAAGCGGAATACATACAATACATTACGGGCCGGAGCATTCCTGTGCGCGATTCAGGATCTAGACAAAACACAGTGCCAAAAAAAAATCTGCCCAAAAAAAAAATGACAGACATCCTCGTTTCGCACCAAGCGAGTAATGTAAGTTCGTGGCGTAGCGCGTTTAGTGCGCGCGTGTTGGGGGGGGGGGGGGGGGGAGCGGAGAGACGCGTTTATTTCGTGCGTGCAATTCACCATGCATGGAGGGCGAAGTGGGGTACGTGAGTTGGGAGGAGAGGAGTTCGCGCGCATGAGTTCACCGCCATGCGCCACTGGTTCGTTTGATGCAGATGCAGATGCTGGTGGTGGAGATGCAGATGCTGGTTGGTGCAGAGGGGAGAGACGCTGCTCCTGCTCCGTACAATAAAATAGCCTATTCGACTACGGGATACTCCGTACTCCGTATAGAACACAAGATAGTTACGTGAGTAAAGGATACGGAATGCCCAGGGGCTACTGGTCATGTTTTCAAAGGGGATTGACTGATGAGCTTCGCCATACAATTAAGTGCCTACGGGGCCGTGCAAGTCACAACGCGTTTGCAGCAACGACAAGATGGGCTGGCACCAACGTCCCTTACCCCCAAGAGAACCAGTATTCCGCACTCCGTACTACTAGTCGAACTGGACAAGTTATGCACAATCTCGTATGTACTAGTACTCCGTACAGTAGGGGTTTTTCCCGAGCCGGCCCAAAAAAAAAGGGGAGGGGGGGGGGAGGGCAAGGAACCCCCCGGCAGCCTTGGACCCTGATGGGAGAGAGAGAGAACATGGGACCCCGAAAGAAAGAAAAAAAAGGACCCCCGATGAGAGGCTATTTTATTCGAATTTCGGGCGGGTTACGCGGTTGACAGGGAGGCAGGCAAGGGAACTGTTGTGAAGAACTGCCCGGCCCATGCTTGCTGAGCGGCGACGGGACGGGCAGGGACGGGCAGACGGTCAGACGGTCAGACGGTCAGACGGTCAGACGGTCGGTCGACCAGGCAAGGGTTGACTTGACATTGGACGTCATTCAGAAAGAGATTGCGATGCAGCAGCACATTGGCAGGTTGAAATGGTTTTTTTCTTTTCATTATTTCGTAGACAGTATCGGGCTCACTCATCCGGATACGAAACCTAAAAACTAAATCCACTCACTACACTACAAGCGCGAGGAGAAGAACGAAGCTAACAAAAAAAAAGTCATAACAAATCCTGCCGAGGAATTGGTTCTCTTTGGCCTCTTTCTGCGCAAGTCCACTGCAAAGTTACACCCATGCATAAATAAACAAACAACCTCACTGAGAGGGTGGGGGGGATATCTCCATGTCCAAAGTACAACCCAGGAAAAAGCAAAACGCCTAGACCCCAGAAAAAACCTTCAACCTCTAGGGCCTTGTTTCTTGTTTCTGTTTCAACGCCCACACCAAAACCCCATGTCAAACGCCAGTAACGGGCCGGCTTTCGCACGCTTGCTAAGCCAAATTTGCCCCGTCTTCACTCCGTATTTTTCTTTTCTTTCTGGGTGTCGGCTGGATTGAAGATAGGGGAGATTAAAAAAAAAAAGTGAAACAACAAATAAAGGATGTAGATGCCAAAGGCAGGGCTAGACAGTACTTGACGTGTGTGCCCGCCGCGAATGTAAGGGAACTGAAGAATAATAGCAGATTATTGTGCGCCTTGGTACCTCTCAAGGAGCTATGCTCTCGTGTATGTAAAGAATTGATGCGACGCAGAGTCTCATCACCTCCACGTTGAGTGAAGTCGCGTTCGGCGACTGCTAGCTCTCGTCTTGAGGCCAACTTCGCCCTTCATGATTAAGCTCTTCCATCTCCGGTTGACACTGTGTCTGTCCTTGCCGAGGTTGCGCGCGCAATCCTGCCATTCTGACTTGGATAGCTTGAGCTTCTCCAGCACCAGCTCGACGAGGATGCGATCATCTTCGGCACTCCATTCTGCGCCATCAGCCTCGACCTCGACATTCTCGCCTTTTGTGCTGCTCTCCCTTCCACCTTCAGCTAGGCAGTGTATGTCGTGAAAATCGGAGCGCTCCAGCCCGAGCGGCAGCTGCTCTGGAGCTATGCGGGCTCGCTTTGGTGTCGAAGGGGCAGCAGGTTCTTGTTCCGATTCGTCTAATGACGGCAACGATGGCGGCTGCGACTGTAACTGTAGAGGTGGCAGAGATTGTTGGTTCTCGCCTCCGACATCATCATCACTCTCATCCTCCTCTTCCGAGAACAGATCCTCCCGGCCCATTTCGTCACTATCGGCACGGCGGCGCTTGTTGATGCCGCGCGGCGTCGCTGGTCGCTTCGTTATCCTTCGACGTGTGTACAAGTCCTCGCTGGTATTGTTTGAGTCCGAACGACCAGGACGGGCTCGCAAGCGCAGTTTCATGGGTAGCGACGCGTGTGAGAGTGGGGGTGTAGGCAACTGTGCCCTTGACGGCGGAGGCGCGATAGATATATTTGAAGCAGAAGCAGGTGTCACGATGAGGGATTGTAAAGATCGGCACGTCGTCATGATGTTGCCAATAGCGGTGGCGGATGTAAGTGTGGGAGGGCTGGACGGCGGCGAGAAGTAGCTAATGGCCTGTTGCGCTGGTCTAGACCGCAACGGCTGCGACGAGTCGCAAGAGAGAGCTGAAGGAAGAAGCATTATGAATATGGCGCCTCAATGCAATGCGCGAGCTGTCTAATATCGTCAAAGGTCGAAGGCGCAAGGCCAGGGAATGGTTGCGACGTTTGCGACGGTTGGCGAGTCGGTTCGTCGCTCACAATCAATGCGCCCGAATGCGCCCGAATGCGCTGCACGGAAGTCGGAGGGAAACGTATTGCCTCCACAGCCGAAGGAGGACAGCTTGAGTCCCAGTTCAATAGCAGAATAAGTCGCAGCGGTCGCAATCCAGATGGTAAGCAAGTTGTAAACGGACGGGAATTTTGTGTTGTTGCCGTGGGTGTAAGTGTAGATGGATGGTTGCAAAGGATGGATGGGAGGAGCGGCGGAGGCCAGCCTATAGTAGTAGTAGACAGGGAAGGAACGGACGGTGGGCGAGACGGTGAGGGCAGTCAGTTGGCAGATGCTAGGTGCCAGTTGTCAGTGGTGGTGGTGGAAGTGGCCTGTCCTGTCGCTGGCGTGAGCAAGAGGGGAGCGGCTTCCCAGGTTAAAGAGGATGCATGGGCCTAATATGGAAACGGAAGGGGGGGCGTGGGCATGTCTTGCGGTGGACGGTTCGCTGGAAAAGTGGACGATGGACGACAGGCCGGAAAAGAATCGAGTGTGCGAGACACAGCCTAGAAGCCGGAGACCAGGTGAGACGGGTGGGCCACCTGATTTGCAACTGGCTGCCCTGGGCAAGGGGGTGGTGAGTCTGAGTAACAGCAAGGCCCAAAGCAGTACATTTCAGCCGGCTGCGTGCGCCAGCAGGACAGACGGTATCAGACAAGTACCTCCGGTAGCATCGCACGCTCGCAAAGTCCCCTGGTGGTGGTGGTGTGGGTAACGAGCTGTTGCGGCCGGGAGCGGGCACTGTGGTCGCTGAGCCAGATACAAGACAGCACCGAGACGACACCCAGCCAACACCCAACAGCGCCGCATGTGCACCCAAAAGCACTTGAGAGAGCTCGAAGGCACCCAAATTACGACTCATGGTCCAGCACTGTTCCCCGCACCACTTTTGCCCTCCCGCGGTGCGTGTCGTGGCCGGAAGGTACCCGCTCAGGTACCATGCGTGCCATGTTGCCATCCATAAGCGGCCGCAGTCGACTTTGCAGCCCTCATGGGTGCAAGACAGAGCTGGTCACAAGAATGCTCCAGTGCAGGTAGACAGTACGGAGCTCGGTGCACCACTCACTCATCAGGCACGTCATACAGCATTCCGGGAGTAGGTGAGTAGGTACTAACCCATTGCTTGGCCTTTATGCCCATCCATGCCATCCATGCCATCAATCATGCCGGCTGCCAGCTTAGCAGTGCATGCTCGCAATAACTGCTCGTCATTTGCGCGCCTTGTCGTGTCCCAGTTTGCAGTCTCTTGCTTCCCCACGGCCGCCGCGATCTTCTTCAGTAAAACAATCGACATGAAAATCGTGATGCAGGGACTGACTGCACCTGAAGTCTCACTCACAAACGACTTCGATGCTATCACTTGTGCCTGGCCCCATCGTTGCTGGATAAATGCGCCTCTGGTCGACGGCCCACCCTCAGCCAGCAACTGCACCTTTGCCTGTATGACAGCATGAACATCGGAAACGGCGCCAGGGTGAGGTTACCTGATCCTGGGGTCTAGCAGTTCACTCCCCGGATCGGTCTCGAAGCGCCAAGTCCCGAGACCGCCCCATTCTCATTATAGTGGTCTCCCTCGGTCATTTTCCCTACCAAGCGTTGGTTATCCGGTTCTTGAGGCCTATGTCTCAGGAGAGACTTTGATTGCTGTAGGCAGGAAGAAAAGTGTGCGCAATTCTACCAGCGTATCTGAGAGTGTGCTATGTGAGTAATTGTGGGTGAGTATGAGTTAAGTGAGAGAGAATGGGTGCGCGCGTCGGAGGTGCATGAATGAAAGCAACAAGAGTGTGTGCAGCAACTACCACCAACCGTCTACGTCTGTCTTGGACCACGGACATGTTGTAGACATGCACGCACTTTACACCCAATTACACTAACTACTGATTACTACCCTACCCTACCGGACTCCGTACTGCTACTCTGGTCAGCTGCAAGTCACCCGACACCGATTCAGATCTATTCGCTATCGAAGGGAGAAGAAAGCTCACCTCGAACTAGCGTCGTCGGTCAAGGTCAAACAGTTTATAAACTATCCACACCAACAAACTGATGGGACGAGGAAAAAGAAATTACGCAGCTGGATTTGGACAGGAAAAAGTAAGGCCATGTCCCAATGCCGCCTTCGCTCACACAGGTTCGTTTCATCCGTCATCCCTGCCGACCCAGAATGCAAAACAGGAAACGGCGGTTTGCCCTGGCAACAAACCGCCCACTTGTTGGTCGAATTCTTACTCTGCCCATACTCCGTAGTCCGTACTCCGTAGTATAGACAGCACTTGCCATCGGAAAATGAGCGTAATTTCCAATTTCCCACTCCAACATCCTGTGGTGCCCTTGAAGAGAACTAAACTCTTGAGCACTCATGTCTGTGTCATGATGCCACTTTCATTACCTACGGTCCTGCCTTGTGCATCATCTTGCATCGGCGAAACATGATTTGAGGTGATCCGTAGTGGGTACGGGATTTACACTGACATACTTTCATGCGGGAGGGATGGAGTACACACAGACTACACATACGGATGCTCCGTACAGAGTACACTATACACATACACGCACACATACTGTACAAACAATAGTTGCGGGACGTCCCTGTCTTCCCGTCCGTGACATTGGTCTGTCAAAAATGGAAAGCAGGGAACGAAGGGATTAAATTTCTGGGCTGGCCGCCTGCGGCATATTTCGTGAACGCAGTACACCGATCAGTTCAAGAGTATACTGGCTCTTGCGCCCGCCTTTCTCTTCATTCTCCTTTGGTGGTGGTTTGAGGATATGGACATGGGGAAGAAAGGCAGCTAAACCGAATGGCGACGAAGACAATGGCAAGACTTGCAGGGACGTCGTGAGGGGTTGACTGGACCTCTTGCAGCATGCAGCGTGCGACATGGGATAACTTTGGGCGAATTCGTGGTGCTACTACTCCGTACTGGGATGTTTCTTGGGCAGGAGCAGCCTACTATGATATTGCACAGTATTACCCAAAGCCGCACGTTTACTCCGTACAATACGGAGTAAATAGTAATACAATAATAGCAACGCGCACGAGCCGTACGGAGTTCCAAGTACCGAGTAGGTAGATTCCGCATCACATGATGTGCCGAAGCCTGTCTCACAGCGAGCGAGTATGCAGCACTCTAGCATCTAGAATCCAGCATGCACCAACGGCTCGCCATACTTGCATGCATACATGCATGCATGCATGCGCTGCATTGTCTTGCCTCTCTCCACGCCTCCACGAAGCCAATGCTTGGCCAACCGTCTGGCTCGTCTCTCGCATCCCCCTTGTCCCTTCCCTTGTCCCTTGTCCCTTGTCCCCTCGTGTCGGCTGCGCCCATCCGCGTTCGTCCCCTTGACAAACGCATGATGCTGCTGGTGGTGCAGTTCGTTTTTGCCCGCATAGTCTTAGATACGGCTCCTCTAGTTCCTCATGGCTCCGTTCCTCTGCCCCTGCTGCTGTACCGTACTTACTGTGCATTGCATGTACGGCTTGCACATAGGTATTACCGTACAGAGTGTCGTATCTTATTAATACCATCTTCGTGAAGGACTTGTCTTCAAGAGGGGCACGCACTAGGGCGCAACTCTTTCTCATCGACCATCATGGACAGACACTAAATCGTCCCGCCACGATCAATAAATCATAAAGGGATCGGCTCCTTCAACCAAGGCCTATCCACTGACTCTCCTCCCTCCTATTTTATCAAGTTCCGTTTAGGGACTATTCGTTTCTGAGAAACCACTTCTCCATGCTGTCATGACGGATGGGTCTCTTTCTCTCTCCCTTGCCCTTGAGGAGGAGGCTTCGTTGTTCTTGGGCGTCCCCCCTTGGCGTGGTTACTAGGCGGCTCCCCCTCTCTCCCTTGATGGATGAGTCCATTCTATCAATCAAGGGAAAGCTATGTTGCTCAACTCTTGTCTGTTCCTTCCCAATAGCCCTTGTGAAGGGCAAATACATAATTTTATCCAATAGTGGTTCTGGTTCCTCCAGCACTGCACAGGAAGTAGACACACTTTGTAATCCTCGTGACGAGTGCCACATCAGCGCATTGGACGAGCCTACAACCTAAAAGAGCGGTCAATAATGAATCCAGTCACACATTTTTTTCTATTTTAATGCACAGAGGAGGCACGTAATTGGGCGGCCTACTCGGCACTAAGTCGCTATCGCAATTAAGTTTGCTTCGATTACTGGAACTTTGTTGGTCCTCTAGTGTTGCGCTTGCCAAACCAGATCACGATGTGACCACGCTCTCTGTGTAGATAATGATGGCGCTTGCCACAAACCCGGGCGTTGGCATTATTCTTGTTCTTTCTCTGCTGGCGCCACGTGCGTTTTCTTAAAATGGAGGCCAAGCCGGGCAGAATGCATTCTTTGTGTCTGACAGTCCGAAAGACATGCGAGACACGGGATCTTTGCTGCTTCCGTACACAGTTGCGAATGCGTTACAAAAGCAGCGAAAAATGTCAATTGCTGCACTCTTTTTTTTTTTTTAATGGTAGCCCCTTTGCATGGCCCTCACACCCCTGTTGGACGTAAATGACTTTTTTGAGGATGGTGGGAGGGCGGCGTTTGCTGCCAATCTCTCGTCTCTTGAGCGGGCATGAAGGAGGAGGAAGTGCCTTTGCTCAGATGATGTTGGGAAGACGCGTCTTGTCGCGAGGCAGACGCGGCTTAACGCGCTTCTTAAATTAGTGGATGTGGGTATTGGCCAACCGTTGCTCTCTAAAATTATGGATCCGCGTGTCGTAGGCGGCTTGACTATCGAGATGATGGCCTGGCATCTGGATTGGATTGGATTATGCTCCTGGTTGCTTTCACCATCCATTCATTTACGGAGTACGGAGTACACTCTTTGCTCTACGGGCTACTGTAGTGACTAGTACGGACTACAGCATTGGATCCCTCCTGTCATTCCATAATCCATGTCTCTCACGCTGCCCCAATGTCGTCACCCGCATCGCTACGATCCTGGGGTCTCTCTCCTCCCCCAGTCATTCCTGCGGCTGATGCCAAGCTTTGCTCACTACGGAGTACTTGCCTTTGTGCTGTAGTACCTACCTTCTTCCAGATCGGCCGGTTTCTTCTATGATGTAATAGATGGGCTCCTTCGCTGACCCATTGACGGGGGGGGAGAATGAGCCACACCTTGGCCGTTGGATAAGTTACTGTGTACCTAGGCAGGTAGGCGGAGATGGTGATCGAGATGCACCTTTGTTGGGGGGGCTTCCTCGTGAGATCGGATGCTTTGCTGGTGAATCTCGCATCGACTGAAGTACTTGGCTGGGCGGGCGTTCCGTTCATGTGAGCCACCGTTGTTGCAGTGTATATATGTATGTATGTGCCTGTAGCTACAATATGTACTCCGCACAGAGCACCCATGAAGCTATGCCAGTGATGAAACTCGAGACAGTTGCTCATACTGTGCAGGCTCCGCAAAGTACGGACGGACAATAATCATGGGCTTCTTGTTTTTTTCTTTTCTTTCCTCGCCATCCCATGGACCGAGGTGGCGAAGAGAAGGGGGCTTGACGCTCAGAATCCCATGTTTCCCCCGGATGGAAATGTTGCCCATCTGCCATGTTATGTGCCATGTGCCATGTGCCCTGTGCCCATCCACCAGCAATCGATCTCCCTTGCGTGTCAGTGTCAGTGTCAGTGTCTGTGCCTTATCCCCAGATCATGCCGTCCTAAAAAAGACAGAAACAGCAAGCAAAAAGAGAAAAAAAAAGGAAACAAACAGGGGGGAATAAAAAGAAAGGAGTGGTTCAGATCGGCCCAGCAGATCGTTTTCTACGTACATATATGCATGCAATGCAATGCAATGCAGGCAGGCAGGCACGTCGACTTTTTGGGCAGGGCGCCAGCTGGGATATGCAAGGCAGCAACCGCGTTTAGTGTTTAGTTAGTTGACTAGTTAGTTAGTTACGGAGTTAGTTAGTTGCTTGGGTAATTACGTTTCAGCCCTTTGGGGTAACTCTGGGTAAGTTGTATGCGGAGCAGCCTATTAGTTGTATAGTAGATTGTGTGTGTGTAAGTGTGTGTCTGTGTGTGTGTGGTGTGCCTGTTCCCTTGCATGCGTGAAACGCAGATTTCCGTGCAGATAGATGGATGGTGGGCGAGCACTCCGGTCGGTTTGGAGCGAAACCTAGCGCCACTTAGAGGTTGCAGTCAGGCACACTTACGGTGTACATGGAAGAAAGAAGAGGAAGAAGGAAAATAGGAAAAAGCAAATCCCCCGATTCAGCAGCAGGTGATGGTGTCACTCGGAGGAACCGTTGAAATAACGCCACGCATAACAAACAAAACAAACAGTCAGTTAGTCAGTCACATGAACTTGAATAGTGCCAACCCATACATACACATTTGGGGAGGAAAAGAGGGGGGAAAAGAAACAAAGAGCTCCCCCAAGCTAATACGCATGCATGAACGATGATGGATGGCTGGACGACTAGACGACTAGACGACTAGACGACTATCATGAGGGTTCGTCCGATCGATCGAACTAGCTTCTTTTCCTAATCTGACTCACTAACCAACCAGTTAATTAATTTCCTCCTGGAGGGTGCGTATGTTCATACCAGTTCTATTTTATTTTTATTTTTTTTGTTTTTTT
>JASWJB010000305.1:0-54206 GCA_032433595.1 Conoideocrella luteorostrata
GTTTGTATTCGGTAGCCCCCCCTACGATGCTTGGGTTCATTTGAGGGCTGGTTGACCCAGGTTATGCGAACAGACGTTGAAGCAGGGGCCCATTTTGCCATTATCTTGCAAAGAAGCACCACCATTTCGAGGCCCGTGGGTTTTGTCTTTGAACTCGACGCTGAATTCAGAAAGACCAAGACGACTTGGGCAATATCAGAACCAGAACCAGCATCAGCATCAGCATCAGCATCAGCACTAAATTAAGAATTGCATCGGAAACGAGACTCCCCCGTGGGGGAGAAGACGGCAGTGTGCCGTTCATCAGGTGGTTTTGTAACAATTCCTATGATTTGTGGTGGTGCCTCCTTCCGCTCGTTATGTAACTAAACCTCAAAGCATCACGTCACATAACATAGCATCATCCTATTATCTACGGAGTACAAGGCATGGCCGTTGTTTCAGAGCACCGCCCTTTTCTGCGAGGAATCAACAGCTATTCGGTGAATCTGCTGTCTGGAGCTATGCATTCAAGGAGGTGGTACAACAAACTAACAACCTGCAACTTTTGTCTGGCTGTGCTTTGGGACTTTGGGACTTTGGGACTTTAGGGATGGTGATGGTGATGGGGGCGTTGTCCGGGCACGTTGGGGAGCTTACATGAAACAACAAGCTGTTTGTTGGAGTACTAACCGGGGGGTTTTGAGCCTCATTGAATATGGATATAGATGTGAATATGAGTGAACTGTCAGCTTTGATGGAAGAGGTTTGCTGTTTTTGGCGGGCGAATTGCATCTTGTCGCACCATTGCTGTTGTTTATGGTGCATTGCAGGACAATTTAGGGTGCGGGACGAACTATGAACCCTTCAGCTGGGGCGCAAGAACGAACATCCCGCGAAGGAGCAAGAGTAAACGTTACGTTGACTGAGTAGGCATCGAATACTCCAGACACGCTACACGGGGCCAGAACACTCAACAATGTTCGGATGAGAGAGTCAGAGAGGGAGAGCCCAGAGTCCCATCTATCGAAGTGTGTTTCCAAAATTATCTACAGAGCAAAGATGACTATTTAGAGAGTGCCATCAAGTTTGACCTTCACCGATGCGGACAGCTTCCGCTCTTAGGGCCGTTCACCAAAAAAAAAAAAAAAAAGGGTTGGTTGCAACATGTCGTTGCTTGTTTCACGATCCATTGCTTGCGTGGGGAACGAGTTTCGTCTGCTGGGGCTTGTTCCTCTCTATTTTTCCTCGTCTCTCTTCCGGTCGGTCCTTCGCCCTGGTCTTTACCCGGTTTTTGACAGTCCGGGCTATTATGCACTGCGGTGGCTAGTTAGCTCGTTACTCCGTAGTTCGATGGCTTTTTGCAACAAGGTGTGTGGTGGTGGTGTAAGTGGCTAGAGCTAGAACTAGAATTAGAACCGTCCGCTCCATGGTTAGTCAACTGGAAACCTCGTCAATTGACTAGCTAGCTGCTCGGAGGGGAAACAAAATGCAAGTTGCTACACCATGCCCCCATCGAGTCATGGGAGCCCGGGGCAGAGTGCCAAATCCAGGTTGTCGGTTGTGCAGCCGCAGGTCGACATCATGCCAGGCACACCAATCAGCAGCAACTTGTCGGCCAGAGTCAGTGCGACTGGCGTCGATTGCTGGTGATGGTGGATGGTTCTTTACTCTGACGTTGTTTCGCGCGTTGAAGGAAATCCTGGACCTGTTTCAGGTAGATAGCAACCTGGTATCAGCCTCGCACTCGGAATCTAGATGCGCGATCCGGTTAGAGCCTCACACAACCTGGCGGAGGGACGTGCGCCTTATGCGTGCCGGTATTGGTATTGATTGGTGTTGTACTCCGCATTGTAGAGGCTTTGTAAAGTAGGCTTGATGGCTTGATGGCTTGATGACTTGTTGGCTTGTGGAGCTTGGCTTGGCTTGGCTTAGTTGATCAGGATAGAGGAGGAAGATGGAAACAGGAGTGCATGTTTGCTGTGCATTGATTTGGAATAAAACAGAATCGCCACGGTCAACACCATCAAAAAGAAACAAAACACATCGCCAGCACTACGGCTGGGGGCTGCAGGCTTGAGGCTAGAAACATGTCAGGAAGCAGAATGGCGTATCATTCGGGTTGTGGAATCATGGCTATAGTTGCATCGGCCCTGAACAGTCAACATGGACGACTAGTTCATATGCGAAGCATATCCGTGTTTTAGTCGGTGTTATGTAGTACATACAATAATACGACTCTTGGGCGTTTCCATTTCCAGCCAACGTGGCGTTGATCATGGCACGCAACTGGAGGCGAGAAAGCTGCTTCGTTCTCCTAGAGAACCTGAGGAACCAGCGCTAGCAGACCAAGGAACACACTAACGAAGATTAGTAGAATAAGATGCCAAATGTTAACCGTACTAGTCAAGAAGAAGCCCACTGAAACCGTTCCAAATCTCGTCACCAGATGCTAGTGTAGTATTGTAGTGTCCGCTGTCCCAGCCTTGTAGGTTTCTTGGCCTGACATGTTTGAAACAAAGATCCGTTCCCACCGGTAAATGTGGTTTTAGTTAGTTCATTTTTCTTTTGAATATGATGAACGGGCTGAAATACGACATGATAATGATATGCTTGGTTGTTTGCCTGACGCCAACTGGAGCGGTGCTGCGGAGCTGGTGGCTGCATTTTTGTCCACCATTGGTGTGATCCGCAACCCCGTCTCAAGCTGATGCCGGTCTTTGATGATTCGCGGCATTCTGTGCCTGCGCCGCCCGCCACGTCTACTAGAATGTAATGTACCCGGTATGTGCGTGCCTTTTTCTGACTCTTGGTATGGTCGAAATGTCGGTCGCGGTTGTTTGCTCCCAATGCAAATGCCGAGCGCTGCTGTTGGTGCTACTATTTCTGGCAAATATGTCTTGTGTGACAGCTGAAATAAATCAGATGCTCCTGTTTCCTGGAAATTTTGGGTCGCTGACTTCTTTGCTGACGGTGTGTGATACTCCGCGCTTCGTACAGGGAGGAGTATTTCTCCGCCATTTTCTATTTGTTCGATTCAACTCTGCTTGCTAATAATAAACCCGGCCGGCAGTAGTCGCGCGATGCCAGATTTCCCCTATCCAATCCAGTTCGAGCCTGGCCATTTCCAAGGTCACAACTATAATAATAAACAAGAAATCATATCGTGCCATGTCATGGGTGCGCTGGCTGACAAAGGCTAGGCCAAGCGCTTCGCCCTCGCACCGGGTTGGGCCCCATCTCGCCAATAGGCGAGAGACAGCCGATCCGCGACATTCCTCGACATCCACTCGACTGCCAGCAAGTGAATGACCTCTTTTTGGTGTCACCTGCAGGGGTAGCTCTTCAGCTCCTTGATTGGCTTCCTCAGCTTAAGCTTAGCCTAATTTTGGCCCTCGATGGTCTCGTCACCTTCTGAAACGGCCTTGCTGGAGTCTTGCGTGGATCCCAGACGACAGGGGGATGGCAGGCTAGGCATTGTAAACTACTCTGTGCTCCGTAGTTTGCTGTGGTTTCCGGAGTACCGTACGTAGTTTTCGTACTTGCAGAGTCTGCATCACGGCGCTTCGCTCCATCCATGCAGCCCTGCCCCAGCTCAGTCCAGTCATGGTAGTTGATTGACCGTCAATGTCTCCCTTGTCACAGATTGGCGAGCTTCTTCTTGAATGCATTGTTTTGTTCCTGGACTTGGTCCATATTTTACGGTTTCCGTTTCTCTGGCGCCCAGGTGACCAAGTCATGATGCTTCGTTCATTTATTGTGGGTGCGCCAGTGTCAGTCGGTGTTGCGCAACTACCAGGGTGCGATGATCGCGGAGTCATATCACAGCATCTAGGCCTTCTTATTTTCAAAAGTGCGCTTCCTCAGTGATTAAATGTGTTCACTTTGCCCAGAATCGTTGCGGTTCGGCCGACGCTCAGTCCTTGGTCCCGGGGGCATACGTGCATGTAAATTTGAACCCGCAAAGCCCGCTGGTCCAGTCGCACATGATATATAGTATGCCGTTACACTGATAGTAGCCTCCGGAAGAAGAACACATCACTTGCATGGACTCGATTCTGTCAAAGCTGTGGATTGTTGACCTGCCGTGTTCGGAGAGTTTGACCGCCTCGCCAGAGAGTCGGATTGTGAGCCCCTTTCCGCTCTCATCGGCCGGACGGGACGATCAAGCAAGGAGTAACTGTGTTTCAGACAACATCCAAGCCGACTCAGCACAGCGGAGCCATCGCTGAGCCCTACGCACATGGAGCCACGTCTAGGGCGTAGAGCCGAGAGTTCTAACCTACAATAAAGCCGTTGACAGTTCAGCCAAGTTTATGCCAATGGATGAGCCTTTGTGATGCTGGGATGGCATGTCCTATTCATTCTTGCGAGAAATAATGCCACGGAGAACGGCCACAGAGCAAAAAAATATGGAACAGGATCGCGGCGATCCGAATTGTCAACCCGCGCGGATGTACGTGTCTTGCTTGAAAGCACGCAAAGCGCGCTGTCACTACTGAGACAATGATCACGGCGATCTTAGGGCTGTGGCTCGCGGTTGTGAGAGTGCTATCAATCAGTGTCAAATCACTCGACCCGGTGGATGTAAATATTGCACAATGAAAATGAGTATGGAAATGGGACCGTGCCTTGTGTGCGAAGACTGGACTGACCGCAGAGCGTCGGCGCATGGAAATGCATGATGCATGCAGGACCGGGGGGTGTGATAGGACACATGCTGACCAACCAGGATATGAAGTGGCTTTATTCTCAAGGTGGGTGCATTCTGAAGCAGTGCTCCAGGCGCGTTTCATGTTAAACAAATTCGGGTCGCTCTTCCTCGGCCATGCATTTTGTCCTGTGCCGTCTCCAGCCACACGGCCTATTGGCTTGAGCTAACCGGGGTTGAGTCGCCCTCGCATCGTCGTCACCATGAAAGAAAGAAATGGCAACAGGGAAGGAGCAAGCAGGTCGGCCAGCCATTGATTCGGCAAGCTGGGCTGGACTGGGCTGGACTGAAGGGCTGGAACTCACTCAACCTCAGTCTCTGGAAATAAACCAGTACACCGTCAGGTAGGGAGCACACATCCCTTGCTTCCCAAGTTGCGGATGCATTAGCTGCTTAATAGTGCTCGGTTCACCTGGATTATATTCCGCATTTGCCACAATAATATGCTTGAAGTTATCATCGTATTGCATGGAAGCGGCGTCTACGACATGATGGCATGTCTTTCAAAGATGTCCGTCCATTGTATAAACATCAACTTGACCAACTGGCGGCTTTGGCCGCTCACATATCACGTCAATGTCTCTGTGCCCCACAAGCGAAATTAACAAAGATGACATGGTACGAGTTCTCTGGGGCATGGCAGTGTCTATTCGCCATTCGCATCGCTTGAAGAGATATCAACGGAGGGGCAGCCGCAAATAAAGGTCGCACTGACCCTGTTGCCGGCAGAAACATGACCGATCAGATTGGTACTCCTTGGTAGCACTCCGTATGTTACAACGCAATAAAAGCCGGTATTTTTGGCCCGGTCCCTGCGTGGTAAGTCAGCTCGGCGCTCGCGCACAAGCTAAGCCTCTCCTCCCCTACATTTTATGGGCACCAACGGCTCCATTGTCTTACCCGTTGTCGGTGGCAGCAGTAATTTGTATTTAAAAAAAAAAAAATAATACTCAAAAAGCATGCAGAAGATGGCTGACAGCCCATAAGTGCGGTAGCATGGACTACGCCGGGCAGAGCTTCATCTACACCACGTCGTTTGCTCTTGTTTCTGGTTGTGAGAGGTGGACAATGTTGCTTCTTTTGTTCGTTCTTCCCTTCTTCCCTTGTTTTTATTTATTTATTTATTTATTATTTATTTTGTTTTGTTTGCCTGATTTGGCCTGACCTGCCAAGACCCTCCTTAACTAGCAACTCAATCGGTAGAACAAGAAGATGGGCAATTTAGCCATGCCATCAACCATCCATCAACCACATGCAAAGACCCGTTTCTGCTCGATTCATGCTGACCAGGGATGCAGCAGCTAGATCACGGCTGGCGCAATCTGATGTGTTTTAGGTCTACAAGCAGAGCAGGGTTTTGCCAAGAAGGCTCATGTTTGTTGTATGGCTCTCTGCCAGGAGGATATTCTTGTTCCCTGGCCGCGTTTGTGGTCGACTCACTAACTAGTTCGTCACATCTGCGTGGCTGTAAGGAGGAGCCGTTCCTTGTACGATGAGCGGATTGGCTACCGGTCAAGTCTCAACAACCGCCGGCTCTCCAAGTTGACGCCGCTCTTTGACTCCAAAGATAACTTGTATATTTTCGCGACATAGGCCAAGAATAGTACTATGATATTGTATATACGCTCCAAAGTTGATCAGCGGCGGGGGGAAGCTGGGTTGGAGATGTATTCGTTCCTCCAGCCTCTGCTCTGGTTAGTGCTGTACAGCAATGCGTTGCGGACCCCGGTTGCACAAGGGGACGCGTGACCGAGAGAGGCTATCGACAGCCGGTCAATTGCCCTCCCGCCGTGGATGGCTGGATTAGTTAGTTGGTATGCACCTGCAGCAGTATGATCAATGCTATGTGCAGCGTTGTGGTGATACCCCGCGATTTCAAAAGGCATCGATTGAGAAGTGATGATCAGCTTCGCCCGTGAAATGGATGTGCACCTCTGCAGTTCACGACGCCATGACCACCACATGTCCCGTGCCAGTCGTGGACAGAGCGACGACTAACGTTGAGCGGCTAGTTTCTGCCTACACCATGGCCGCTATCCACGGAATGGGTTGCAGTCCTTCGCAGGCTGTCTGTGGCCAGCGGATGGAAGCAGAAGTGATCGGGGGGCCGGGGAAAAATGGGCATGCCACCATGGAAAGCGGCAAAGCACTGGGCGTCCAGCGTCGACATGCAGATACTAGTACTAGATGCCAGGGGTCGAGGAGCCAAGCAACAACGGTCAAGGCTGGGGCTGGGCTGGCAGGCAATAATCAAGAATAGTATTAGTTATCAAATGGGATTTTTCGGATTTCAGTACGGAGCACGGAGTAGGAGGCATGAAGACACCCACCCCACTGCAACGATGAGGTCTCTCCACCCCACCCGCAGGCAGGAGGATCCCTGGCCTAATAACACAATGGGCGGCGGTGCGAGCCTGCTGGGAGGGAAGATTACCCAGAACGGAGGGCCGAGACATTACAATAGTACGTAGTTACATGTAAGACGGAGCAGTAGCAACAGACGGAGCAAGGACAGAGCGCACCATCACTCCGTATGACAACAATTGGTGTCCGTGGATGTGGGCCGAAGTCCACGCATGCAATATTTGTGCAATAGTAGGACTCGGATAAAGATTGCGGACGGGACGCAACCAGAGTGGTGAAGGAAGCAAAGAAGGCGATTGGAAAATACAAAAGCACCAAGAGACATCCATCATCAATGCTCAAAGGCGGTCTCTCGAGTGCTTGCTCCATACGCACAGGCATAATAATAATCCGTGGTGCCATCCGCTGATGGCCTCAGGGCAGCACCGACCTGGTCTAGTCAGGACAGGAACAGAGCTGCCCGGCCAGTCCAAGCGACGACTCCGCACTCGGCACTCCACACTGGCATTGCCTATACTTCGTTCTCCGTACCTGTCGTGCCTGTCCTGCTTGTCTCGTTGAATAGGGCATGCAGTCGGTTTACTGCAACTGGCCGTGAGCAACCGCGCCTGCTTGCCCGCTCTCACCATATCCAACCGGATCAGGGGGGCTCCACACCCTCTGGGTCTTATGCGATAGATATGTTTGGTGGATAGGGAACGGAACCCGCCCGCCTGGCAGCAAATTGCTTCCTCTGCTAAGTCCGAATGAGGCATTGTGGCAGCTGGCGACTGGTGGTTGGCGGCCGGAGACTGGCATGCGCAAAATCGTTCTTCATTGTCACTCAACGGGTACTGCCCGCATTGTTCAACCCGTCAACGCCAGCTCGCGCCGGCCCACGCCCAGCGGCTGTACTGCACCCCGTGACTTTTCCTCCTCCGCTCTGCGTAGGTACCTGAGCAAGGCGGGCGTATGTACTCCGTACAATCGAGCTCTTGAGCACACAAGCGCCCCATGCCTCAGGAAGCAAGCCAGCCAGCCGTGTGGGCAAAGCCGTGTGCCTGCCCCCAGTCGGCGACGACTCAGTCCTGACATGGCTCGCTGGCCCTCAAGTCGGTCGAGTCTTCCAGCTCGCTCAGTCCCTCGGGACTCCTCCAAGCCCACGCCCCAAGCCCGCGACCCAGCCCAGTCAGTCGGTCCACTAGTTAGTTAGTGCTCCCTCCAGCTCGCGCGGCCTGGCGCTGGGAGGTGCTGGGGTCTCGAGGTCTTGCATGTACATAGCCATCCACCATCCCGTCGTCCCCATCGCCCAATCCCAATCCTCCCCCCTCCATTCTGTCCACTTGCCTCTCTCAGGCGCCGCCCCAACGCCACGACCTTCGTGAGAGCCCTTAAACCCCCGTCGCTCGTCTGCTCCTCGCGCCTTCGCCTCTTGCTTTCCATTCCACGTTGTTTCTACGTTTATTTGTCCCCCTTCCCCCCACCCCCTCTCGACCTCCCTTCTCTTGACCTGGGTCATATCTTTTTTTCTTTTTTTTTCTTTTTTTTGTTGTCCTCTTCTCTTTGCCATTCCGAGCCACGTCGTTTCTCGCGCTGTTCCAACCTCGCCGTTGTCTTTTCAGCAAGACACGGTCGTCACCGAGTAAAATCTGGCGTGTTCTCTTGCCCTTCCGCTTCGAATTCAGCTGGCTGTTTGACGGTATTTCTTCTGGCCTGGCGACGTCGTGCGCCTTGCACCAGTTGGTCATTTTCTTTTCTTGCTCAGCATTAATTCGCCTCCATCCTGGCCTCGCATTGAGACCATTGGCATAAATCCGCCTCGACGACCATAACAAGGCACCTCGCCGCCCTGTAACCGACTCGCTTGATGCGGTGGCTGGGCTATTTTCTGAGTACACAATCAGTTTCAATTATCCGGGCTGGTCTCGAATATTCTCTCGTTGTTTTCGCTTAGTCGACTCGATCCTCAAACAAAGGCAGTGCCTCTCGCATAACTTTCGTCTCACAGGCGCGATAGCTATCCCGTACTTCACCGCCGTTATTAGTTTGGTGTCGAATTGCGAAGCCACATTGGGAGAACCTCCCCTCGTTACTTGAGCTTATCCGGACAAATCTGCCAGAGTCTAGTGGCCCTCCCTGACACCTGGGACGATAGCATTAATTTCCACCTCGGGTGGACTAAAGGGCTCTATGTATTCACAACACGCCGCTATGGCGCCTCAAAAGCCGGAAACCTTCATGCTGAGCACTGAAGCGCAGCAGGCATTACCGCATGATGCTCAGGTTGCACTTCAGCAAGTAGACAATTGTACGCGTGTTGAACTATGCTTATTTGGCAATTGCTTGATGGAATGTGTTGGCTAACAGTCTGGCGCTTCGCAGTGAAATACTTCCTCATCTCCGCACCGGTTGATTGGCAGCCAGATCAGTATATCCGTCGATTCTTATTACCTACTGGCGAGTATGTTTCTTGCGTATTGTGGAACAATCTTTTCCACATCTCTGGTACCGACATTGTGCGATGTTTGTCCTTCAGATTCCAGGCGTTTGGCCGCCCTGTTAAAAACTCCAAGAAATTCGAGGAGGGTATTTTCTCTGATTTGCGAAACCTCAAATCTGGCACCGACGCTTCCTTGGAGGAGCCCAAAAGCGGATTTTTGGACTTTCTTTACAAGAACAACTGCATTCGAACGCAGAAGAAGCAAAAGGTCTTCTATTGGTACAGCGTCCCACATGATCGTTTGTTTTTGGACGCTCTGGAGCGTGATCTAAAGCGAGAGAAAATGGGCCAGGAAGCCACCACCGTTGCTGTCAGCGAGCCCGCATTGTCATTCCAATACGACTCGTCTCAGTCCTTGTACGAGCAGCTCACCAAGACTCAACAAGCCAACTCTTCGTCTTTCAATGCGCAGCAGTCTACATCATTTTCGCAAAGCCAGTCAACGTCGCCTGTCATGCGAGCCATGGACTCAATGCCACCTCCCAGTATGATGCCTCAAACAATGGCTGCCCCTATGAATGAGGCAATGGACCACATGGTGTCGTCGTACGAACAGATGCCCATGGCGTCTGCTGTTCCCCAGCAAATTACCCAGGTTAAGAGGGAACCCGACTTCACTCGTGTTCAGTACAACCAGAACGGTGTTCCGATCGCTCATGGCCATCAAAGACATGCTTCCATGCCGTCCTATGGCTTAGAATACTCGCCCGCACCGTCCTTCGTTTCCTCTCAGTATGAGGACTACAGTAACAGAGGCATTTCATTTGAACCGATCACCCCACCTCAGCAAGCACTTGGCATGACGGGAGAACCAGCCTATATCGCTAACGAAGAAACTGGTCTCTATTCCGCCATCCCCGACCACCTCTCGGGAATGAATGGCTTAAATGGAATGGTTCAGCTACCACCATCAAACTTGGCGGGCTCTCAGTTTACCCGCCCATATGGTACCAACAATGTATACTCCGTCATTGAGGGTTCTCCAACTTACAAGCAACGGCGACGACGATCCTCGATCCCACCGTCCATGTCAGCGATCTCCGGCGCTCCAATTCCCAATAATACCACCCACAGACCGTCAGACTTGAGACGATCGGTTTCTGCTTCAGTTGGCCCTGTCGCCGAAGGCGAGGAGTCAGCAGACAATTCCCCGCCTGGCCTTTCCTATAGTGCATCAGGCATGTCCATGGGTAGTCAACAGCACAAGGACGTCATTGACCTCTCTCGACACGGCACTCCCCTGTCCAATGTTGATGGAAGCCCGGCGTTGAATCCAATGGCCCTCCAGCATAATTTTGGAGAGGATCTGTCCCACGATGGTGCCTATAAGGACCATCGCCGCACCTTGTCTGGCCCGAATGGTGTAGTTCGACGCGCTCGTTCAGCTACCGTCATGGAGCTGGGACCCTACCCCCACAAATCTCACTCTTGCCCCATCCCCACATGTGGTCGACTGTTCAAACGTCTCGAGCATTTGAAGCGGTAAGCATATTATCACTGGTCTCCGTGTAGATGTTTTGAAAGCTAACCACATTATAGACACGTGCGAACACATACGCAGGAGAAGCCGTATATTTGCCCGCACTGCAGCAAAGCATTCTCAAGATCTGACAATCTTGCACAGTATGTACCCACAAATAGCTAGGCTTTGATTCCGGGGAACCCAAATTTCTAACAGTATATTTGCAGGCACAAGCGCACTCATAGTCGTGAAGATGGCGGCGAGGGATCTTTCAATCTGTCTGCTGAAGAGGAAGAAGAGTATTCTGGCGAGGACCAAATGGGTTCCCTTGAGGAGGCCTCTCCTTCTTCCGATGCGGCATATATTCCTAGTTCTCTCAACGGCGCTGCCAACGAAGTTGTCTCGTCGAACAACGGCAACACCACCAACAGCATGGGCCACGCCCAGAACTTCAACAGCTTGCAAACACTCAGCATGCCAATGACCATCAGCCATCCGGCTACGATTAATGCCAGCGGCATGATGTAAAGAAGACTGATAATTTTCATGAGACTACCCGCAACATTTCCTTATTAATATTTATTCCACGGCATGTTTGGGAGATCTAGATGAACTGTGCTAGTCGGACATCTCATCTACTCTACTCCCTAAGCCACCTACTACTGCTTTTGTCTTCTTCTTTTCCTTTCAATAACCCGCCTCTGATTTTTGCATCTGCTTTCTTTGTGTCCCGTGCGTATGCCATACTCTTTTACTTGAAACGTCGGAGAGGTTGAAAAGGAGGAATCGCCTTTTATAGATACTCGCTCAGATATGTTACACGGCCATGATGGAAGCATGGTTCGGCCCTGAGTGCAAGGATGGACGGTGGAAATACGTTGCGGAGCGAACTGGCATCTGAGGCCTTTGTACATTTATTGTTTTTAAACTCAGATTTCGACGGGATATGCGGGTAGGGATTCGAGGCAGAACTTCATGATATTCAGGAATAGGTAGTAGTAGTTGGATTGGATGTTGGAAACATGAGCAAAAATAAATGCCCTCTACGATTTTTACCCCCCTTCCCCCATAAAATCGTATTTTCTCTGGTGATAGGTGTATGTGGTTGCCTTACTAAAATTTGAAAACAATCTTTGGTCTAATAATGCGCCGTACCCAAACGCCATGATGTATTTTGAAATCAATTGTAGAAATGTTGGCAAGTTTATCTTCTCCCCTTCCGCCCAAAGGTATCCCGTGTGCCTTCAATGCCTCGGACGTCTCTCTCACTAATCCTCAGCTCCGCACCTTTAAACCTCCCTACACCGGGTCTATCGAGCCCGCCGTCTCTTCCTCGCTCTCTCCTCTTCTTACCCGTCTCTCTCTCCAAAATAATTCCATTCTCCTTGGCCTCTCTTCTGCGCTTCGTCTCACGAGCGTCGGCCGCCGCCGCTATACCCTTCCTTATATGCATTGGCATCTTTTCCTGCTTGTGAATGGATAGCTTGGAGCCTAGTGCTTGAACGCGCAGATCCGTCGCTTTATGGCGAGTCCGCCCCTCGGCGAACGACTTGGGTTGTGCGGCGTTGACCGATACCGAGGAGAGGGATTTAGTGGCGGCATGGGGGGCTAGAAGGTGTGATTCAGCAATGAGGCGGCGCAGTTCGAGGTCCTGCTTAAGAAGCGAAGGGGCGTCTTCGGGAAGAGATGTTGACTTTGAGGGCTCGGATTGGGTGGTGGTTGCGGTGGCTGTGGTTGGTCTGCTAGTCTGGTCTGGTGGTCGGGATGACTGATGTATGTTAGAAGACTTGAGCTGGAGAGAAAGGGAAAGGGGAACGGGAAGGGGACGCGGACGAACCATGAAGGCTTTTAGTTCTCTTTTGGTCATGGCTGTTTCTTTGGGGATTTGCGGCTTCGAATGGTCGACGATCTGGACTGTTGGGTCTTGCATGCAAAGTCAGTCAGTTCAGCCATGAAGGGGATGACATGCATTTGGGTTTTTGGTTTGGTTTGGTCTGTTTTGGGGTGTGAAGTGGAAGAGAGAAAAAACGAACTCTTGTTGATATGGCCACTGGACCCCCGATCCGATACATCTTCATCTTCATCTTCATCTGTATCATCTCCTCCATTGTCTTCTGAGAGCCCGTTCCATTCCTCCTCCTCGTCCTTCTCCTCCTCTCCCTTCTCCTCTCCCCCATCATGGCCCACCATGTCTTCACCACCATCTCGAGGCTTCGTGCAACCAGTCTGCTCGAGAGGCAGGAACTGAGCCTCGAAGTGTCGGCGCAAGAGCTCACTCGCGTCCACTTGGGCGTTTGAGGAGGCGTCGCGGGCTTTTCGCTTGCCCAGGACGGCTGCTGTCATGTCGGGTTGCGTGGGGAGGCGTTCGTAGTGTATTATTTTTTTTTGTGGTGCAGCTGTGACTGTCTGGATGTGGTGGGCGGGTGAGAGAGAGTCTGATTCTGGTTGATGTATAGTTATGCCGTGGAAGGTTTACGGAAATTTTTGGAGGGCAGCTCGCAGCCTTGTGGTTGGGAGTGGGTAAACTACATGGTGGGGGCGGCGCTTGGCGGGAAGGCTGACATTTTGTCTGGCAGGGTATGGCGGGCATGTGTTATTTTTGGTTACGAATTGATGAGCCTAAAATGTGAAAAAAAAAAGAGAGAAGAAAAGAACGAATGTCAGAGAGAAAAAGGTTAAATGAAATAAATACAGTGATGGTACAAAACGAGGCATGCAATGAATGCCAACTACCGGACATGCTATATTTGTTCATCACATCATGTCTTCTCCATGGTATTATTAACCCAAAACGCCCAGCAATGCAATGCAATCCCGTACTCCCGCAGCAGATATCACACCTTTCCCGCCACCCTCGCCCGTCTCGCATCGTCCTCCCGAATGGCCTCGCTTCTCGCCAAGAAGTCCTGCCGAGCCGTATACGAGTCCTTCGACTTGCTCGCCAGCTCCAACTCGTCCTTGATCCCCTCCTTGTCCACGTATCCCGCCCAGTCCATCCTGCTCTTTTCCACTGTGTTGAGCTTCTTCGCCTGTGCCTCTTTCCCGGCCAGAATCCTAGCTGCCAGCCCGAGATTCAAATCCGTACGTCCTGGCCTGTTCTCAAGGATAGGCTCGAATGCCGACCGGAATGCTTTTCTCGTGGCGCGTTTTGTGGGCGATGTCTCTGCATTGGCGGCCTCCTCTCCCTGAGATGCAAGATACAGTTTGGCCTCTGCTGAGTCTCTGGCTACTACTTTCTCTTCTGTGTGGACCCGTCCTGCAAAGTTGTACGTTCGCTTGATCCGGATCGTGTCTGGTTGCGCCCGGTCAGCGGGAGCATTGGCAGTAGTAACAACGCTTGATTCCTTTGCCAATTTCGGTTGGGAGCTTGCGTCTGCGTCAGCATCGATGGCGGCTGCGACGTTACTCGTCGCGACTGGCTCTCCAGATATCATCTGTGCCCACAAGGCATCGACGTCGACTGTAACGGGGTCATTATTGAGGGCATACTTGCGCTCCTCCTTCCTGCGAGCGCCTGATTAGCCCTTCACGTTTCTCCTTATCATGAAACATAGGCAAAAGAACCTACTCGGCAGCGCGCTGCGCACGGGTCTTGACCAAACCGCCCTCGCCGCCGTCGTCTTCATCCGCGAGCTGACCTTTTTGAAGCGCTCTTTTCCGCTTCCTATTGCCCTTTGCGATGATCGCCTCGTCCCCCGAATTCTCATAGCCCTCATCCTGAGCCTGCGCGCCTCCATCCGGCCGCCTCCGATTTGGCTGGCCATCTATGGGAGTCTCCTCTGCATCGGACTCGTCCGAGGCCTCTGCCTCGGGAGCTGCCTCGGGAGCAAAGTCCGAATCCTCAGAGGAGGCGTATTGCTCGTCTCCGTCGTCTAGTGAAGGATCGGGCGGCATTTTCGTGACGTTGCTGTGTTGGTCTTGGAGTTGATGAAAAGGAAAAAGAAACTCGATGGAATTGCGGCTCCGCGTCTGTTTCGCAGCTCCATTGTTCCCCACCCCACTTAAAGGTTTACAGTGGTTTTTGGCGCTGGACGCAGCTGCAGCTTGAGGCGCAGCCAATCAAGACAACGCTTCGGTTCACTGCTTTAATCAACTGCTGTCTTATGCTTTATCAACATTGAAACGAAAAAAAAAAAAATTCATTGACGACTTTTTGGACAGTTTTATTGGCATCTTTGGACTTCTAGAATTGGTCCTTTCTACTTTCGCCTCCTCACTCCTCACTATTTAATAGTGATGCGGAGTAAACTGAGCTCATGTAGCAAGTTGTGGCACCAACCGACTTGAGTACGTTGGACTTGTCCAATAGGGACAGGCGAGGCGCACTGCGGACTGCGGGATGTTTTCAAAACCAGATATTTCTCTAAATAGATAACAGGTGCCCAAAAGATTGTCGAGGGGCGGCGGAAGTTGGTTGAGCTTCGCAATGGAAAAGACAACTCTAACTAAGAGTATGCTCTGGGTACCAACTTAGTACGGCCGGTGCTAAGCTGATCCAACCGCGAACACCACAAAAAAGAAAAAAAAACCCCTTTGCCGAATTTGGTTTGAAGAGACTTGCCTCATCACCCGAGTCGGACTCGGTACCAAGGAAAATTGTAGTCGTGCATAGTTTCGCACGTCATCCAAGCCACATGCGCTGCGTAGCTTGCGTAGTGAGCTGTGGCCAGTCACAACGTAAATACAATAAACTAAGTACATATTTGACGGGAAAGGGAAAGGCGTAGGAACCTTTGTAATTTACTCCGAACTCCGTACTTTATTCCACCATGACTGCGCATATTGCCTAAAAAAAAACTGCCAGATTGCGAGACCGACCCATCTCCACTATCCGCGGCGTGGCAGTCACGCAGTTTCCCCAGCTTCTGCGCTCGTCCGTCTCCTCCACGCCGTCCAATCCCGGGCGAGCGATTGTCGGCACAAAGGCAGCTGGCAACGGAGGTCCAGTGAGTCCCTAGTCCCCCCAGATGCAGCTCCACCGCCTGAATATCCGGCAATCTGAGTTCCGAGTAGCTGCTCAATTGAGTAACGGGCCCGGGCTTGTAGGTGGTGGGCTTCGGAGCTAAGTGCCACTCCTGGATTCCATTGGAAGATACGGCTTCGGCCGAATTGAAGCGTGATATGCTCGCGGCCAATAAGCCTACGCGAGATCGAAGAGCCTCAGCAAGCCAATTTGAGATCTGATTCGGCTCTTCTTCATGCCGTATCGCGCAGTTGACGTCGGCACGTGCGACCTTGTTGCAGCCCTTATTCTCTTCCAAATGACCTATTGTGTGTGCGGTATGCATCCCCTATCTTTTGCCGGCACGAGGCAAGCACTGTTCTTTCGGCAAATCTGTATCAAGTCAGCCGTCTTGTATACGCGCTATACGCCATGTTGAGGACACATCTGTTGATTGGGTGGCTGGGCGGCAAGCACGCAAGACTTGCCTTATTAGAATGCGTTATAACTATTCTTCACACATCTAAATATAATCTCATCTGATTGGGGCCCGGTTCCCGTCGTACTACCTGCAGTTACCGCTGCTGTCCGGCTAATACGGCACCCGTTTCGCAAGCTAGACGAACAGTTGGAGTGGCTTTCTGCTGAGAGTGTGTTCGGCAACAGCCTTTCACCTGCCCAACTAGGAAGTTCTTCAACTCTTCGAGGCGTTGTTGTTATCATGTCCTGTGTTACAGCCGTGAGATCTCATTGGAGCGTGTTGACTTGGAGTCTTTTTGGGGCGGGTTTATAATGCTCTCCTAAACAGCCAGAGATAAATATCGTCATGTTGTCAACTTCCTATACCGTCCGTCTTCCGTGATGGATCTTTTGTGTGAACGGCCCCGAGGATTCGAGTCGTGCGAAGTGGTGTAGAACTTGGCGGAATATAAATAGGACTGGCTGGCTGCTGTTGCTGCGGATAAGAGAAGTGATAAGTACCAACCAAGAGGATCAAGTGTATCGACTTTGTGGTTTAAAACATATAACGCCCGAACATCTTGTTTAATCATGCAGACCTTTGGATCTTTCCTAGTTTCCTTGGTACTTGCCGGTAGTGTCGCTTTTGCCGCACCAACAGTATCCTCTTCCACCCACAACGGAGCCTTCTCTGTCCCAGCCAAACACAACAGCAACTTCAAGCACAACGGCCCGGCTGCCCTTGCGAAAGCCTACCAAAAGTTTAACAAGCCCCTGCCCCAGGACGTTGCCAACGCAGTCCATCGCCAGCAGCACAAAAGAACCACCGGCTCAGCTATCACAAGCCCACAGCAGTATGATAGCGAGTATCTGACGCCCGTACAGATCGGTACCCCAGCCCAGACGCTCCACCTGGACTTTGACACGGGTTCCAGTGATCTCTGGGTGTTTAGCTCCGAGACCCCCTCCAATGAAGTCAACGGGCAGGCTCTGTATAACCCCAACAAGAGCTCTACTGCTAAGCTCCTGAGCGGCGAATCGTGGAGCATCACCTATGGTGATCAGAGCAGCTCGAGCGGAAACGTGTTCAGTGATGCTGTCACCGTCGGTGGCTTGACTGTCAAGACGCAGGCAGTTGAGGCTGCGAAGCAAGTCTCTGCGCAATTCTCAAACGATGCCCAGTCCTCGGGACTGCTCGGGCTGGCATTCAGCTCCATCAATACCGTCAGACCTCAGAAGCAAAAGACGTTTTTTGATAACGCCAAGCCCACTCTAAATTCACAACTGTTCACCGCCAACCTGAACCATAATGCTGGTAAGTACATGCGCGATTTTGCGTCTTGTCTCCTTTTGCGCCATCGCTAATATCACCCCATTATAGATGGCAAATATAACTTTGGCTACATCGACGATTCTGAGTATGCTGGATCCATTACCTACACGCCCGTTGATAGCAGCCAGGGTTTCTGGACCTTTACTTCGACTGGCTACGCTGTGGGCGGAAGCACTCTCAAGAGGACCTCCATTTCCGGTATTGCCGACACTGGCACCACTCTGCTCCTGCTGCCTGATAGTGTCGTAAACGCCTACTACAGCCATGTCAGCGGTGCTAGTTATGATGACCAACAGGGCGGATATACCTTTGCCTGTGGCACCAGCCTGCCCAACTTCACCTTTGGTGTGTCGGGCTCGAAAATCACGATCCCGGGATCTTTCATGAACTATGCGCCCACTGATGACTCGGGACAGACTTGCTTCGGGGGTCTCCAGAGCAGCTCTGGCATTGGCATCAACATCTTTGGCGATATCGCGTTGAAGGCCGCATTTGTTGTGTTTGATGGCGGCAACAACCGTCTCGGTTGGGCACCCAAGAGCCTCTGAATGCGGAGAGTGGTAAGCAAGGCAGAGAGGCGTCCAGTGTATATATTCTTGTTTCTTCTTCTGTCCATGAAGTCGTGTCGTGTCGTACCTCTACATTCGCGTACATAGCAGTAAATACAACATGTTGCGAGTGCCACGTTCTGATATTTGCATAGATTTTTTTTTTTTTAGTCTTTTTTCCTTTTGGTTTTCAGTCAGGCATCGTTATAATGCTTGCTGACGATATTCACATCTTCGTGTTACACAGCGGTGTGTTTGTTACTAAGCCGACGGACACTTAACGTGACCGAGGAGCGAGCAGCAGGTCGGCGGTTCATGGCTCCGCGACGAGATTAAGGTGCTGACCCGTGCATAATAACCCGTAAGCTGTGACGACATAACTAACTAGCAGACACACTCTGCCATGAACTCGCTGCTTTACCTTGTCCGACGCCACGTGCACAGCTAAGCCAAGTCACTTCCTTCTGGACACCCCCGCAGACGTAGAGACGAGCTGGGTAGAAATTGGTAGGGTGGGGAATGAAACATTTTCGGAATGCGGGACGGTCGGCGAATAGTTCGTTGGGTGGGGGCTGGCAACTGATCTGCGCTCCGACGCTGGCCCTTGACGGCTCGCATAACTCGCATAACTCGCATAACTCGCCGTTACAAAGCCCCCAAACACCGATATTTTCATCTGTCATCGTGACTGAACGCAGAGGGGCAGATAGCGCTTCGTGATGCTGGCCTTTATTGTTTTGCAGATGGGAATGAAAGACTGTTGTCATAGAGAAAATTACATGGGAAGTTGAAGGAAGTGGAGGAAAGGACAAAAGAGCGCATCGCGGCAAACATGTAGTGTCTTGTTGTACCTATATTTCCACGGACTGTCAACTGGTTAGCCACTGAAACTATACATCGGGGGGTTCAAGCCACCGAACCGCCGACAGCTGAGGGTGGAAAACAAGGATCGCGGCATAATCGTAGCAGCGAGACCCTCTTAGTGCAATTGCTCCGGCACACTCTTCCACGTCCTGCATATTTTTTGCGGGTGTTGACCAATGTGCCATTCTTCATTTGTAGATATTGTATATTACCTTGCTCGAGAATGGTGGCAGTTGATACCTTACAGCAACTGGTAATGGGGCCGATGACGGTATCGGTTGCCGCGTGGCAACCTGCCACTGCGCCGATGTGACACTATACTGTGTGTCGTATAGTATCGGTTTCGTTCAATATCGTATATGTATAAGAGGGGGAAACCGTGGCTGATTCTTCCTCTACTTCTGTTGCATCAATCCTCTGTAGTCCTCATTACAATATCCCACACCTGCACAAAACTCAAAAATGGAATTTCACGTGGCTAGCCATGTCTCCCAACTGGTTGGGGTTGCTTTGATAGCAACATTGCTCTATGTTGGTTCTCCCACCTCCCATGGCTTTCGCTTCGCCCTGCCATTAAAGACGGCTACTTACACAAAACAGGCTGTTCATTCTGTCCTCACGAACCCAACCTCGAAGATACCCGGTCCGTGGTACTCGAAGTGGACAGACGTGATTTTGAAATACCAGTGGTTCATAGGACAACGGCCATACTATGTACACAGCCTGCACCAAAAATACGGTATGGAGGCTCCTGCTGAGGTTGTATAAAGGTTCTAATCATTCTTGTTTCCAGGTCCTATTGTTCGTGTCAGCCCCAGTGAAGTCATGGTGACCGATCTTGACGCCATCAAGATAATATATAGCACGAGAGAAACATATCGCAAGTCCAAATTCTACTATATCTTCTCTGGGCTGCCGGTTTTCAGTCTTTTCAGTACCACTGATGTTGATCATCACCGAAAATTAAGAAGGCTTATGGCTTCGCAACTGTCGGAATCCTCCTTGAAGTCGCTCATCCCGCAAGTATCCTCTCGAGTTGAGCTGGCCATCCAAAGAATGAAAGAAGAAGCCAAGACTCGAGGTGTCACGGATGTGTTCAAGTGGACACTGTTCATGGCAACGGATGTTATCGGGGAGCTATCGTTTGGCGAATCATTCAAGATGTTGGAGCAAGGAGAGGTGCGCATGCTAATAAGCTAACCCGCGATGGTAAACGCGTTTTAAAGCTGACATTATTTGTACCACAGAAGAACCAATATGCCAAGGATCTCGAAAGCATCTCGTCAGTGTCGAAAAGTCGCAATGTCTTCCCATTCTTCTTCCAGCTCGTCCAGAGGTATCCGACGGCATTGCCTTTGTTGCGGGAGATGGATAAAAAGGCGAAACGACTGATTGGTTATGCGAGACAATCCCTCCAGCGATACCAGGATTATATCGATTCGGACCCAGCAACGGTGAAACAAACTTTTTTTACCAAGATGTTCAAGGCTCAGGAAGACGAAAAGATTACTTTCAACGAAATCGTGGTGAATGCTCAGGCATTTATCGTAGCTGGTAGTGACACGACCGCGAATACCCTGACCTACTTATTTTGGACAGTTGGCAAGCGCCCCGACCTTCGAGACGCACTCGTAAAAGAAATCCAGACCTTGCCGGAGGGGTTCACGGACCACGACCTGCGAGAGTTGCCCTTGCTGAACCAAACCATCGAAGAGACCCTTCGTTTATACTCCTCAGTTCCAGCCGCACTCCCTCGCGAAGTCCCTCCTGGCGGTGCGGATATCGGAGGATACTGGCTCAAAGCAGGTACGAGTGTCGGCACCCAGTCGTATACTTTACACCGAGATCCCAACATCTTCCCTGAACCTTACGAATTCGATCCCAAGCGTTGGGAAAACCCGACGAAGGCTATGACGGAGGCCTTTATGCCATTTGGCCGTGGCCCGAGAAGTAGGTTTGACATTCTGCAATGGGTGTGAGAGTAAACAAGCTGACGATACTCTAATAGTTTGCATCGGATTGCACCTGGCATATATCGAACTTCGACTTGCTACGGTACGGTTCTTTCAGGAATTTCCGAACGCACAAGTGTCTACCCGTGAAGGCATGTCGGACGCATGCATGGACCCAGTTGCTTACTTCTTGATGGGCCCCAAAGGCAAGCAGTGTCTTATTGAGCCATAGTTGGGCCTGGGGCTGCCATTTTTGGTTGTGTGTGTGGAAGGCACAATAGCGTAGCATCCTTTTTTAGAATGGATTAACAGGCTATTAATCTGCACGAAGCATTTGATGAGCAACAGTCTATCGCTAGTCGAGTGCGCCCTGACATGTTGCGAGGTAGTAATGAGGCAGTTCATCGTGACAGGCACAGTGACGTCAAAACGTGATCTCTTCCTGTGCTCTTCTCTCTTTCGCACTCTCGAGTCCAGCCTAGGTCTTTACCAAGCGGGACTGTACATCAGTTCTCTGTGGGTGCACGTCTTCGAAAAAACAGACCAAATTGAAGCTGCCCATCCATAAGTAACTCCAGTGCAACCATAAAGGCCGGCCGCCGGAATGTTTGAAACAAATTATTCATCAGCTCCGGCACTTAGAGATTCTCAGCGTTTAATACTCCGTAAGCATGCTGGATATGGCTGCGCACTTTTAATGAGGCTGGGCGGCTACGAAGGCCCAGCAGCCATAGTGTGTATACTCAATGACTCCGTGGTGACCGTAAAGCATCACTTTTATGATGACAGGGATCCATAGCCAATTAGAAGCAGTGCATTCAAGGGTGCTTCTTCTGCCTGCCGATTTACACTACCATGGAAGTGCTAGCAATTTGCCCATTGATAAAGAGCTACGGAGTACGGAGTACTCCGTACATTGTACGTCTGACACCCCCGATGGGTCTTTGGTGCAGAGCGGCGCCGATTAAAGGTCACTCTACGGAGTAATCCGCAGGTCGTCCGTGTTAGCAGGGGTGCCTGTGGGTTCGAGTCGAAAAGTGATGCTTTACGGTGATCAGGGAGTTAGTCTGGCTCTTCTAACGTTTAACTCCTTCGTATTGTCTTCCATTGTCTTTCGCACAGAACCTTCTCCTACATACAGCTGCAACATGTCTACCACCATACTACTTCCATAAGCTTAACAGACCCGAAACAGAGGGGAGAATGGGACAACTAATTGCTCTCGCTTACCAAAGAGCACGAGATAGACAATCTATCCCCGTGCTGTGTAGATTCGGTAAGTTCAATTTCGTTTACATATCCCTTTGACTGCGGAGGGGCCTCAGTCAGGTTACGGGCTCCGCTTTCAATGAGTATAAGCTCGATACGCCTGCTAGGGTAAAATTTGCGTGATGCCAACAGAGTATATAATATAGCTTTTCGTACACTGGGCGGACAGAATCGACTTTTATTATAGTGAGATTGGCACATAATCAGAAGTACCCTATGGGCCGTCAAGTCCCGATTGGCCTACGTTGTAATTCGTGACCTGCCTGAGGCCACTCCGCAGTCAAAGGGATGCAGCCAAACACTCTTCTTACACTAAGGATCTGCTTTAGATCTGAGTTAGCCCAAGAGGAGCTGAACTTTGGCGCTCGCGGCATCCAAAAGGGACATACTCCCGTAGTTGGGCAAATTCAAAGCTTCAAGCCCCACATTTGCTCAGGTACTCCGTAATTACGCAGCAGACCGTCATAACACACGTGACACCCAAATGAGTCTCTAAGGAATGCCAATTCCAAGCCTCGATACTTTTCTACTTTGCAACTTTACCATTCGACCAGAAATCGACGCCCTAAGTCGTGCGGTGAGATCGCAACTATGGCGAGTGACGATGATTTCGAAGTCGAGGTGCCTGACCCCGCGGAGGATAATCCTATGCGAGCTTTTCTGCCAGCGTCGTTTGGGAAAAAATCCAAGGAAGCGAACATCGCAGCCCAGATCGATCGGAGTAAACGAACCGTGGACAATGTGCCTGCGACTGCTACTGCAGGGCTAACCGAAGCGGACGATAAGAGGCCGATTGCAGAGGGAAATTCCAGCGACAGTGATAATAGTGACGACGATTCAGACAATTCGGACGATGAAGATGATTATCCCGTGTCTCACGAACTTGTGTTGAAAACACATAGCCGCGCCGTTACGACAGCGTCCCTAGACCCTGCTGGCGGTAGACTATTAACCGCCTCATTGGATTGTGCAGTCAACTTTCACGACTTTGCATCCATGACGCCGTCCACACTCAGAGCGTTCAAAACAGTCGATCCATTTGCGACCAAAAAATCTGCGGCAACTGCGGAGGCACATCCCATTCACCACGTGGAATTCAATCCACTTTCTGGGGGGGTTTTTCTTTGCGTGTCTGCGCACCCACAGGCCAAGATCATGTCGCGCGATGGTCAGATCTTGACGGATTTTGTCAAGGGAGACATGTATCTCAGAGATATGAACAACACCAAGGGCCACATCTCGGAAATTACTACAGGAACGTGGCATCCAACAGACAAGAATCTTTGCGTTACGGCCGGCACGGATAGCACCTTGCGAATCTGGGACATCAACAATAAGCGGTCGCACAAAGAAGTCATCGTTTTCAAGTCCAAGGCTGCTGGTTCAGCCGGCAGGACTAAAATGACCGCAGTCGCATGGGGCAGTCCTCATCAGGGGGGGAACAACGTGCTAGTTAGTGCAGCACTTGATGGGACCCTTGTCATGTATGGTGGTAACGGCCCCTTTACAAGACCTGCTGGGGAAGTCCGCGATGCACATAAACCGCAGACGTGGACCAGCGGTATCGACATTTCGTCTGATGGCCGCATGGTGGTCACCAGAGGCGGGGATGACCTCATCAAGCTGTGGGACACCAGAAAATTCACTAAACCGCTCGTCAGCGTTTCTCATAAGTCTGTATCGGATTTTTACCCAACGAGTAATATCCGCTATTCGCCAAATTCTACTAGCATCATCACCGGCTCAGAGACGGGACATCTACATGTTCTAAATCCGGGCAACCTTCGGGCCGAACTCGTTACACCCATAACGCCAGGCTCACCTGTAATCACCGTGAACTGGCACCCAAAGATTAACCAGATTGTTACAGGTTCCGCCAACGCCGAAACCCATGTCTTATACAACCCGACAATGTCGAGTCGTGGCGCTGTGGAAGTCATGTCTCGCGCACCAAAGAAACGCCACATAGACGATGATCCCAACCGGACAATGGATCAGGGAGCCGGCATGTCAGGCGATTCCATCCTCACGCCAGGCGCCATGGCCGGTTCAAGGAAGTCTGGTGTCACTGGCACTGGCCGTTCCAAAGACCCTCGCCGTCCTCATATTCCTCAGCAAACTCCGTTCCAGAAGAATCAGCCAGATGAGAAGCATGTTGCTGAGAATATTCCACTGGCTCGCATGCTGCACGAAGATCCACGTGAGGCGCTGCTGAAATATGCCGACAAAGCCCAGAACGATCCGATTTTCACCAAGGCATGGAGCAAGACGCAACCAAAGACACAATACGCAGACATTAGCGACGATGACGAGGATGGGCCCGACAAGAAAAAGCCTAAAAGGTGAAGACCTGACTGCAATAATTAACCAGCAGAATCTTTTGATCAGTATCAGAGCAATACGCATACCGGCCAACGCTGTCGGGGTACCCACAAGTTTCCGGCTTGGCTGATTTATAGTCGCCCGCTCCGCCTTTCCGGTCCAGGGCGGCACTTCGTTTCACATCAAAATGGTGTAGCCTGTGTCGTAGACTTGATCCTTGATTTCAACAAAAGAGCTAGTAACCATTAAGGCGGCTCCATGGGACACCGCCATATGGGCTGTTGCCACCTCAAGCCCCAAACTGGTTCAAATGCAGACTTCTCCCCTGCCCAGGGCTTATAGATGTAAATTTAAAGTACACAGCTTTTATTTCAATACGAACATTATCCGGCGGCGCAGAGAGCTGCCTGGGTGATGATTACATAACAATTGACGAGGGGGGAGGCCCCATGCCAAAGGGGAGTTTCCACATAACGCACGTGATTTGGCTCGCCCATTTCGGTGTACGGCTTGACCTCCGTAGGAAAATGCGCCAATCGTTTGCGGCCTGAGGCCTGGGATTCCGTCTGCGCGGGTGCCGTGCTGAAAAATACTCTGGGCATAGGTCCACAGCCCGCACCAGCCGTCACGCTCAATCTTGTCCGTTGTGTCCAGTCCAGTCTTCACCACTCCCCATCATCAACCAGCGAGGAAGCGCGCGCGCATCCCGAAAATCGCCAGGTCCCCTCGCAAACCATCGGCAACCATCTCCAATCCTCGCCATCTTCCTGTTGCACGCGATTTCCACACACCATACACTCCAGACACCCGCCCCGACGCGCCGCGTCACCGCTTTCACACTTTTTCCACTCCCTCCTCGTCTCCTGGCATCACGCCTTCGAGTTCCCAGTTTCCCTTGGCCAATTCTGCCCCCACGCCTCGCCGGCTGACTTGCATACAGCCCATCCAACGCGGCTGTAGCTTCTATCAAACAACTTTCAACGCGCCTTGACGCCCTGTACGCCTTCGTTCCGTCCAGCAGCCTCACTACGCGACGTCCCCTTGACGGTGCCTTGACGCGACATTGGCTATTTCGCATTCCGTTTTCGTTTTCGGCTCGTACTCCCTTTCTGGCCATACCACAACGCTCGAGTATCATCTATACTCGCGCCACAAGCCCCAATACTCGACATACCACCGTCATGCGCCACCAATAAGCGACAAATTATAATTGTTTGCTCATTGGCGTGTATTTTTGGTGCGAAAAACGAACAAAAAGCACCATCATGGCATCGGTGCAAGCTCCGCCTGCGGTGCAACACCCAGGTGCGCCAATGCCTGCCGGCGCAACCAAGCAGCAAGCCGAAGAGGTTTTCAGAGTATGTATCCTGTTGAGGCATTTGGTAGCACCTCGCCTTCGTCAAATGAAGACAATGATAATTGATGCCACGTTGGCTAATGCCTATATCAATAGAAACTGAAGCAGATGAAGGAGCAAGGCGTCCCTAATACTGATCCGGAATACGTCAAAGCTTCGCAGTTTCTGATGAACTTCCAACACCAACATCAAATGCGCAGAACCCAAATGCAGTTTACTCAGCAGCAGCAGCAACAGCAGCAGCAACAACAACAACAACATCAGATGCAAAATGGTGTCCAACCTGGTAGCCGACCTCAAGGTACTCCACAAGCCACACAGCTCAATGCCGGTCTTCCTCAAGGAGCAGCTGCCACGCCAACAACAATAAACACAGCAACCCCTGCTGCTGCCTCTAGCACGGGCTCGGGCCCTTCATCGGCATCCTCTCAATTCAGTCAACAGCAGCTTGCCTTGCTGAGGCAGCAGATTCACGCTTTCAAGCTCCTCGGCAAGAATGCTGGAATTTCGCAGCAGCTGCAACAAGCTATCTTCAACCAGCGACATCGTCGACAGGCCACAGCCATTGATACCGCACCGGCTACTGCCAAAAGCGCTCAACCTGGTCAAGAGTCTGAAAAACCCCTCTCAGCGGGACCCGAAGTTGCTAATCCAGAGGAGTCTTCGTTGCCAAAGGCCCACACATACAAGATGGTGAAGTCGCCATATGGCACCAGCATGGTTCGACCCTCGATTAAATACCTCGACCATGCCCAACGCAAGAATAGATGGTTCATTCCCGGTGTGTTCCCAACCGGCATCGATTTTGATCATCTTCGTTACGAGAGAGAGGTCGTCATCTTCAATCGAATGAGCCAACGATTTGCCGATCTAAAGGACTTGCCAGCCAATTTGGCACACTGGGACTCTTCCAAGGAGAGCCTAGAGGCAGACGACACACTGAAAAGAAAAGCAATCATAGAAATGAAGAGTCTGGCTCTATATGCCAAACAACGAGCTCTACGAGAAAAGATTGGCCGACAGATGATGCACTACGACAATTTAGCCATGACCACAAACCGAGCTCATTATCGTCGACTGAAGAAGCAAAATGTTCGCGAGGCTCGAATCACCGAGAAGCTTGAGAAGCAGCAGCGCGACGCCCGAGAGAATCGCGAGAAGAAGAAGCATGTCGACTTTCTGCGGGCCATATGTCATCACCGTGCTGAAATCCAAGATGGTGCCAATTCTCAGAGGACCAAATCTCACAAGCTTAGTCGTCTTATGTATGCCCAACACTTCAACATCGAAAAGGAGGAGCAGAAGCGTGTTGAGAGAACAGCTAAGCAGCGTTTGCAGGCTCTTAAGGCAAACGATGAAGAAGCATATCTCAAGCTTCTTGATCAAGCCAAGGATACACGTATTACGCACTTGCTTAAGCAGACTGATGGCTTCTTGCATCAACTGGCGTCGTCGGTTAAGGCCCAACAACGTCACGCTGCCGAAGCCTACGGTGACGACATGGAACAATTTGTTGAGGAGGAGGAAAGCGACGAAGACGATGAAGAGAGCGGCAAGAAGATTGACTACTATGCCGTTGCACACAGAGTTAGAGAAGAGGTTACTGAGCAGGCCAATATACTAGTCGGTGGCACACTGAAGGAGTACCAGATCAAGGGTCTCCAATGGATGATTTCACTCTACAACAACAACCTGAACGGCATTCTTGCTGATGAAATGGGTCTAGGCAAGACCATTCAGACGATCAGTTTGATTACGTATCTCATTGAACGCAAGCAGCAGAGTGGCCCGTATCTCGTTATTGTACCGCTCAGTACCCTCACCAACTGGAATCTCGAGTTTGAGAAATGGGCACCCTCAATCAACCGAATTGTCTACAAGGGGCCTCCCACTACTCGAAAGTTGCAGCAAGAAAAGATTCGACAAGGTCGATTCCAAGTCCTGTTGACCACGTACGAGTACATCATCAAGGACCGGCCGATTCTAAGCAAGATTAAGTGGTTCCACATGATCATTGACGAAGGTCATCGTATGAAGAACTCCAACTCCAAGCTCAGCGCTACTATCTCACAGTATTATGTGACTCGATTCCGTCTCATTCTTACCGGTACCCCGCTGCAGAACAACCTTTCTGAACTATGGGCTATGCTGAACTTCGTTCTGCCCAACATTTTCAAATCAGTCAAGACTTTTGATGAATGGTTCAACACGCCGTTTGCCAACACCGGTGGCCAAGATAAGATGGAGCTTACCGAAGAAGAGCAAATTCTCGTGATTCGTCGTCTACACAAGGTTTTGCGACCATTCTTGCTCAGACGTCTGAAGAAGGACGTGGAAAAGGATCTACCAGACAAGACCGAGAAGGTCATCAAGTGCAAGTTCTCTGCCTTGCAAGCCAAGCTGTACAAGCAAATGGTTACCCATAATAAACTCGTTGTCAGCGATGGCAAAGGTGGCAAGACCAATGCTCGTGGCTTAAGCAACATGATTATGCAACTTCGCAAGCTGTGTAACCACCCTTTTGTCTTTGACGAAGTCGAAAACGTCATGAACCCCATGAGCATCAGCAACGACTTACTCTGGAGAACAGCAGGCAAATTTGAACTTCTGGATCGAATCTTGCCCAAGTATCACGCCACTGGTCATCGAGTCTTGATGTTCTTTCAAATGACAGCCATTATGGATATCATGGAAGATTACCTGCGCTACCGTAAGTTTGAGTATCTGCGTCTGGACGGTACCACAAAGTCAGACGAACGATCAGATTTGCTCAAAGAGTTTAACAGTCCTGACTCCAAATACTTCATGTTTTTGCTCTCCACCCGTGCCGGTGGTCTTGGTCTCAACTTGCAGACAGCCGACACCGTGATCATTTACGACTCGGATTGGAATCCACATCAAGATCTTCAAGCTCAGGATCGTGCTCACCGTATTGGTCAGAAGAACGAAGTGCGAATTCTTAGACTAATCAGCTCCAACTCAGTCGAAGAGAAGATCCTGGAACGTGCTAGATTCAAGCTTGACATGGATGGCAAAGTCATCCAGGCTGGTCGATTCGACAACAAGTCATCGGAAACAGACAGAGACGCCATGCTCCGAACCTTGCTTGAAAGTGCAGACATGGCCGAATCCGGCGAGCAAGATGACATGGAAGACGAGGAGCTGAATATGATGCTTGCGCGAAGTGACGATGAAATAACTGTCTTCCAGAAGATTGACGAGGAGAGAGCAAAGGATCCTATTTACGGCACCGCATCTGGCAGTAAACCGAAACCCAGATTGATGGCGGATGACGAACTGCCCGACATCTATATGAATGAAGGTATTGACGTCGAGGAAGAACCGGATGACCTTATCCTCGGCCGTGGCGCTCGTGAGCGGACCAAGGTTCGCTATGACGATGGCTTGACGGAAGAGCAGTGGTTGATGGCTGTGGACGACGATGAGGACAGTCCTGAAGCAGCTGCTAGCCGCAAACAAGCTCGCAAGGACAAACGAGAGCTCAACAGGGTGAAGAGAATGGCTATGGCGAACTCGGCCGACCTCTCGCCGTCACCTAGCCGCGCAAGCACGGAGGAGATTGAGACACCGAAGAAACGCGGTCGTAAGCCGGGCAGCAAGAACGAGAAGCGCAAGGCGGAAGATGGCGATGAAGAACCACCGGCTAAGAAGCGGCGTGGCCCGCAGGGCCGCGCCAGCAAAGGCGGTGCTGCCTCGTCTGACTCACGTGTAAACCCTCAGCAGCGTGAAATCTTGCAGAAGAGCTTACGAGCACTGTACGACGGTTTAATGAACTTGGAAGTGGATGATATCGAGCCGCCTGTGGAAGATGATGAATCCGATGCCGGCAAGCGTCTCATTATTGGTCCATTCATCAAGCTTCCCCCTAAGAGAGACTACGCGGATTATTACCTGATCATCCAGAACCCTATTTGCATGAATCATATCCAGACCCGCATCAAAAAGGAAGAGTACTCTCGTCTAAGTGATTTGCGGAAAGACTTTGATTTACTGATCCGCAACTGCCAAACTTATAATGAGGACGGCAGTATTCTCTATCAAGATGCCAAGACGATGGATGTAAGTTACTGAAGCATTGAGCCAACTGGGTGACCAGTGAGATGACCGGTTCTAACAAAATAACCTTAGGAATTCTTCACAAAGAAGTTTCAAGAGGAATTGGAGGCGCATCCAGAACTACGCGAGCTGGAGGAGGGCGACAGCAAGGCAGGGTCTGTTGCTCCTTCCGGGAACGGAGAGAGCACACCACAGCCTAGCGGAACTCGGATCAAGATTATTTCCAGCAGCTCGCGCAACAGTGAGGCTGCTAATGGCATCAAGTCGGCGGCACAGAGTGATGGAGAGTAGAGGTGAAAAACACGAAAGCACTGGCACTCACATGTGTAGGCTGAAGGACAGAAGGCACATGTCATGTGCAGGATTTTAATGGGGCCTGTTCTTGAAACGTTCGCCCGTCATAGGGATCTACGTACGATGTGCATTTTCACCATTGCGGCTTTCAGTTCTTTGTTCCTACTGTTTCTGATTTTTGATCAGACATTTTTACGGCGTTTGCTTGGGGATTGGAGTTTCTATAAACGTGTACCAAACGGATGGAGCGGCTTCGGGGCGAATTCAAATACCAAGCGTAAGGCAAACGGGGAATGGCTTTAACGAGCTCCAGACGAGAAGGAGAAGATGGGATGCAAAGGACCACGTTTGCGGGAGACGGATATGGCTCTGGTCGCGCGGTGTCTAGACTCGGAGAAAATGTATTTTAGTAGAAGCTGATATATGATGAAGATTGTACAAAGTGAGCATCAGCAGTAGAGCGATTGACAACGAATTTGATTGACCCGCGACATGAACATCCACAGGGCCGCCTTGCACGTATCAAAGAGTAGGGAAATACACGTGGTGCGGCCTGATTCAAGCCAATTCGAACAAAATAAAAACAGGATTGATATAGCAATGCCGGAGGTAGCCAGGATGCATCTTTGAAATGGCGAAAGTTATAGCACCGGGGGGGGGTTTAAGGAGGCGGCGTCATGGTGGTGGTATTGGAGGTGGCGGCGGCCACATCTGATCCACCTCGGTCGGTCCTCGTGGCCACACGTTCATCCTACTGCTAGCATCATCAACATCAACATCAACATCAACATCAAGCCTCGCGACCCAAGGCAGCGGCATGCGCCATATACCGCGGAGAATAAATGTCGAACCATCAGTCTAAAAGGCCACAACAGCGTAAACCATGAAGAAGACGCTCGTTTTGTGCTTCATCCATGGCTTCAAGGTGAGTGAGTGAGTGAGCCGAGCATACGTACATACAGACCGAGGCACAGGCATCACTCAACACTGTGCCTATCGATCCCGAGGACCGTTATTTGCAGCAAGACTAACCAGCCTACCTTTGGGGGGTGTTGTTCTCAGGGCGGCGAATCGACGTTTGGAGACAACTACCAGTTCACCAGACATTTGCGGGACATTGTAGCCCAGAAGCTGCCCAAGATAGATGTTCGCGTGCTGGTCTATCCCAAGTATGAAACCAGAGGGGATTTGGGGCAGTGCGTGAGCCGGTTCCGCGACTGGTTAGTGGTGCCTTTTTATTACAAGCCACATATTCTCACGCGCACACATACACATACATACATATATACATACATACATACATACAGACATACATACACGTGCGCGGGAGGATGCAAACTGCTGACATGCTAAATTTTAACCAGGCTGGAAGAAAAGGTGATAGACATGGAAGTTGCGTCAGGCACGCCCTCGCCCACTGTCGAGCCATCCGTCAGGACGATCCTCATCGGCCATTCCATGGGGGGTATCGTCGCGGCCGAGCTGGTCATTGCGCTGGCGTCCGAAAAGCCAATCTACTCGCAGGACGGGACGGAAAAGGAGGAACGGCCGGTCTTCAACAGCCTCATGTTCCCACATGTCCAGGGCGTGCTGGCCTTTGATACGCCGTACCTGGGTGTGTCCCCCGGGGTGGTCGCCCACGGCGCAGAGGGCCACTACCAGAACGCCGCAGATACATTCTCCCAGCTGAGCGGCCTGAAGTCGGCTCTTTGGGGCAGCGCCAGCGCCAGCGCCAACGCGGCAAACACGTCCTCGACTGCTGTCTCGACGGCAGCAGCAGCAGCAGCAGCAGCAGCAGCGCCGGCAGCGGCGCCGGCGGGGAGAGGCGGCGGCTGGTCGAAATGGGGCAAAGTAGCCATGTATGCCGGTGCGGCCGGAGCGGTTGCCGCCGGCGGCGCAGCAGCCTGGTTGAACCGCGAGCAGATCAGCGAGGGATGGTCCTGGGCGTCCTCCCACATGGAGTTTGTGGGCTGTCTCGCCCGGGCGGAGGAGCTGAAGAAGCGCGTGGGATGTATGGTCCAGGTGCATGAGGAGCTCGGCGTCGGGTATGCCAATCTATACACGAGACTGGGCAAGGCAGCTTCTTCCAAGAAGATCAGCATGGTAGGCACTGTGCTGGGCAAGGACAGGACGTTTTGCAATTTGCCCAAGACGATGGCAGCGGGGGAATGGATGGAGGCTGTGAATGACAAGGCTGCTGACGAGACTGTGGCACATATGTGTAAGTTTTTTTTTGGGGGGTTTTTTTTTTTCAGTTTCGCTTCCCCCCTTTCCCCCTTTCCCCTCCCCTTCCCCCCGGGTTACTTTAAAACACTTTGATATTGATGGACGGGACGGTCTTTGGCGTTGCGTTGCGTTGCTAACGTGCTGAGTGAGGGGCAGCCATGTTCGAACCCAAGGAGAATCCGGCGTATGAGAAATTATCTCACGACGCAGCCGGCCTGATTGCGCAGTGGTCACGGAACGAATGGTACGAGACGAGTACAGAAGAGGCAGTAGAAGAGGCAGTTGAAACGGCAGAAGAAGTAGCACCAGCACCAGCACCAGCACCAGCAGGAGCAGGAGCAGGAGCGGGAGTAGGGAATGAACAAAACTTAGAGGCGAGCTCATAGCTGGGATTTTAATATCATTACCATTACCGTCTAGATCTATCGTACTTAGTTTCTTCCTTTCTTTGCCAACCCAGCTTAAAAGTTCCTCACATCTTGCATGTAGCCATGTAGTCCCTTTTCCTCAGCAAACTCAGACGACACCGTCGCGATTCATACTCCCCGTCAATATTCGTACACACAGCACACACAGCGAAGTATTCGAGCAGGAAAGCCGCCCCACTCCAGATTTTGGCAACGTATGAAACCCAAATCTATTGGGCCTTGCTGCCGTTTGCCTTGAGCGATCGCATAACCTTTTTTCTCTGCTTCATCATGTGCGTGAACAGAATATACGAGCCTACACGAAAAATCACAGTTCACACAGTCAGCAATCATCGATCAACTCCCTTTTATAAATAAAAACCAGTGCGGCTGGATCCGTTGAAGGGGGCGCAGGCGAGCATGCAAATAGAAGTCACAATTTCATCAGACAGACATACCAGGAACATAAATCGCCAGAATCCCATACAGCATATACGCCTCGAAGCTGCTCCTCCGCGCAGCGGGGATCGTCGCTCCGTAAATGAGCATGCACTCACTCGTAATGCCCAGCGGGTAGAGCACATAGAAGGTCGTGTAGCGCACGTAGGTCAGGATGGTGGGCAGGGCGCCGGCCAGGGAGAGCGCGAAGAAAGAGTAGCGGATGACCTCGGTGACGGACCAGGCGATGAGCATGGAGGAGTAGAAGGGCGAGGCGGCGAGGAAGGGCCATGTGTTGACGATGGGCCACACGAGGAGCAGCCGGGATGAGACTTGCATGGTTGTGGTGGCGATGGGGGCGCGGACGATTCCTAGGGACAGGTTGAAGTTAGAGAGATGCAGCATTTTACCGAGCAAGGAGACAGAAGGGGAGAGTTAGGGAAACTGGGTCAGTTGGTTTGACGTACCGAGTAGAGAGTGTACAATCTCCATGGCAGCCATGGTCTGCGTCCACTTCGTCCATTCTCCCACGCCTGCATACACAACTGCCGGCCCGCGCAGGTAGAGCAGCCCGATGGTGCGGCCGAGGACGACGCTCCATGCCACGGCGGAAGCGAAGTTGTAGAAGATGAGGTAGGCTGTCTTGATAGGCGAGGAGGATTGGGTCGGCTGCTTGGCGGCGGCCGGTTTGGATTTGTCGGCCATGTTTGGAGCTACTGTATGGGGGAGTCTGGGGGAGTCTGGGGGAGGACAATTGATATGTGTGGTGATGCGTGTGAGTGTCGTGGCTAGCTGACGGCTGGGCACGCGGGTGAGTTAAATATACAACATGGCGGGACGGGATAGTCGGATGATGGAGCTTGGCGGTTGGCTGTGCGGTTGGCTGTGCGAGAAATGTTGGGATGGAGGTTTGTTTGGTGGTGGGCCTCGGCAGTGCGTCCGTCCACCTCAGTCAGTGGTGGTGGTGTCAGTCAAGTCAGTACAGGCTCACAGTTGGGGTGGGTGACGCCGTTACAAGACATGCATGCAGCGGACAAATAGAACACTAGTACGGAGTACTGCATGTGGGACAAATTCTCGAGGTTCGACTTGCTTCCTTGTTTCGACTTGCGCCCTGTAACTGCACCAGACAACGGCAAACGATACTACATCAACAACTTTCATAGATGCCCGCAATTTAATACGTTGCTGTTAGCCTCTGCACTAAATACTTGCCGCTATTAATACCCTCATACTTCTTACCCGTTTCCGCAGCATAGGTCCCAGGAAGAGTTTCAATGAAAGCATCGAAATTGGGGTTGCAAAAATACCTAGCGCAGCGTTGTGTTAGTCACTGGACAAGCAAATCAAATCAAACCAAATCGAACCGAACCAAACCAAACCAAACAAATGGCTCGCTTTTCTCTTGTTCTTCTTTTTCCTCCTCCTCAGCCTCCTCCTCTCCCTCTTCTTTACTCTCTTCTTCTGCGCCCGACACGGGGGGGAAACGTACGCAATGCTATATCGTGGCGGATGCTCATCTTCCTTCCTAGGCGGCTCCACCACGCGATGTACAGTGCTCTTGATGGTGTCGTTGCTCCAACGGGCCAGCAGATCGCCGGCGTTGACCACAATGGTGCCCTCGATGGGGGTGGCGTCGACAAACTGGCCAGTTGGAGATTTCACCTGCAGCCCGCCGCGGCTGTCCTGGAAGAGGAGCGTAATGGATCCATAGTCCTACACGGAGCCAGAAGTTAGCATTCGCCATTACCTCCATCTCATGAATCCCAACCAGTTTGCGGGAGGAAGAGCAGAAGCAGAACAGAGAGAGGAGAGAATTTCGTGTTTCCATCCATGCAAGACACTTCGTTGGCACCTACACTATGCTCCCCGGCTCTCACCTGTCCCGGATTCACCCTGAACACATCGGCCTTCACGCCGGGATAATGCAGCAGCCGCAAAGTATTATCCCCCGCGTCAACGAACCGATCAAAGAATCCCTCGCCAAGCTCCATACCCAGCGCAATCGCCCTCATAACCTCCACATGCAACGCCTGGCATTTTGCGAAAAACTCCACCATGTCGGGCCGAAAGCCCTTCAAGCCGCCCTCCTCGGCAGGCCACTGATTTGGAAATTTGGGATCCGTGTCCCTTCCAATCTCCAGGGATTCTTTGAGATCCGGCGCGGCGTTGCGCACTTTCTCGACATCGGCAATGTCGACGAGCTGGCTGACTTTTTCGCGGCCGGGGGAGGAGTAGCCGCGATTGGCGTCGGGTGTGGTCCAGTTCAGTCTGAGCTTTGTGTCATCATCGAGAGCGAAAAAGTCGGCGGAGCGGGAAAACGTGTGTTTAAGAACGTCGGGTGAGATGGGGTGGTTTTTGAGATAGATGAAGCCGGCGGTTTGAAAGCCACGGAGGATATCTCTGGCGGTGGAACGGCGATCCTGGGGGCTGCCATTGAGGAATTTGGAAAAGTCGATGAGCTGTGTCTCCAGTCAGAACAGGGTTGCTCATGATGGGAGAACAACGACGCCATGTGTTCAGGCGTGTCAAACGACCTGCATGCATGATCCGAGTAAACGGGTATTGCACAACCGACTTACAGGAATGACAAGGCCCTCCTTAGCCACAGCGGCAGTGTCGGTGGCCATGTCGAATCACAGAAGGGACAAGATCAGGCTTGTGAGGTATGAGAATGCGAGAATCAGGCTATTTTAGACAGCAAGGGTGGAAAATCGACACAGTATTGTTGGTGAGGCTGAGGTTGTTGAGGTTGGACAGCCCGCCCTAAATACGTGACCACGGCGTCCTCCGCACCTTTGCACTCTGTTTGTGGTTCACGGTACTCCGTATAAGCGGCAGTTTTGATAATTGGCGGCTACTATAGGGTTTGGAGCCTGGACGGCAAACGTTTGGTTGCTGGCGGAGCAAGTAGCTATCAGGCTTCTTGGGTGCAAGCATGTGCAAACATCTATGCTGTTCCTCAGAGTCCAAATACGTCCACACATTAACTAACTACGAAGTACCGCGCAGAGCCCCGACGTTAGTTAGTTAGTTAGCACGCAGTTTTGGGGTTCTTTCGTGGCGGCACAGCCCCGCAATGCTCGGCCAGTTGGCGCGGGTCGACCACTGTCCCCGCTGGCCAGATCGGCGGGGTTAATCGGCCGCGTCGATGGCTCATTTTAATCTCGAGCTGCCCAATTTGACCTGGCTTGTTTGTTATCAGGACTCTAGCCACCAGCACGGCTCCGCAGAATCTCAACGACTGCATTTTTCAAGCGGACGGCCGATATGTACAGCGGGTTATCCTCGTCGGGCGGAGGGTATTCAGTTTTCCTTGAGCTGTCGGAGGTCTCCGAAGTCATGCACCCATGCGGCTACGTTCGGTTTGCGAGGTTCCATCAGACTACTCCGTAGTAAATACAACATGATTATGATGTGTGTACCGGGTGGCCTACAGCTGAACTAATGCGTATCCAGCTACCCGACAAAATGACCCTGCCATCGTGGCCATTTTTACTAATATGGGCTAGGATGGCTGCCCTAATGTACGTGCGACTGAAAATCCATCAACACGAGCCAAACCGTTGCCGCTGTGCTATGGCTATAAACGGTCTCTTGCAGCTCCCCTAGTAGTGTATGCTACAATACGGCAAGCAGAAGCGGTGTTGAGATCAGCATCGGCACAGGGAAAGAGGCGGCTTCTGCAATGCTTACCGCCGCAGTAGTCTGGATTTCTGAGTAGTCTGTCTTGGAGTAAAATAAGAGTATATATTGATCTCGACTGACCACTCCTGAACTTGTTCTGTGCGCTTTCTTTTTCGTGCCCGCAGGCAGATCGATACCAGAACATTTCGTTGTGTCGTTCTTTCGGCTCTTCTGTGGCGCGTGCCCTGCAGTCTCAGCACCCACGCTTCCAGGTCCAGGTCCCATCAGGCGCCCACACATATCGCCGTAGTCAGATCAGACTACGGGAGGGGTAGGGAGTACAAGGGCACATCAGCCCAGACACCACCACCACCACCACCACCACCCCTCCTTCTGGACCGAGCCTTGCTAGTATTGCGTTCAGAATGAGAAGCATCTGGTCTACCTTTGTTTTTGTTCTTTCAATCCATCTCGTTGTTGCCCTCCCAGCCTCGAGCCCCCAACAACAATCCGGTATTCAGGAACCTTGCCCTTCTGCCGAAATTGGCAGAGTCCGTCCATTGCCAATCATGGCAACGTCCAACTTAACCGTCGTGGACATCCACACCCACATGTATCCGCCACAGTATATTAAGATTCTCGAGTCCCGATCTACTATTCCTCTTGTTCGCAAATTTCCTCAGGCGCCAGAGCCACGGCTCATTCTTCTCGAATCTGAGCTTGCCGACTTGGAAAAGGCTTTAAACGATACTTCAGCCAAGCCTCCCGGTCGCCCGCTGACATCTCATTTTGCCTCGCTCGACCAGAAGATCCACTTCATGGACACACATCATATCAATATTTCCGTTATTTCCTTGGCAAACCCTTGGCTGGATTTCGTGGACTCATCTCAGGCTGGAGAGCTGGCCAATTCTGTCAACAATGAGTTTTCTGAAATGTGCGCCAAGCACCACCGCAGGCTCTTCTTCTTCGGCACTTTACCACTCACGGCACCCCTCGAAACCTTGCAGGCTTCCATCTCGCACCTCAAGGGGCTGAAGTATTGCCGAGGCGTTATTCTCGGAACATCAGGCTTGGGAAAGGGGTTGGATGACCCCAACCTCCTTCCCATCTTTGAAGCAATCGCCGCAGCGCACTTGACTATTTTCTTGCATCCTCACTATGGCCTGCCCAACCAGGTCTGGGGGCCGCGCGCAAGCGAATATGGACATGTCCTTCCACTTGCTCTAGGCTTTCCCATGGAGACTACTATTGCCGTAGCGCGCATGTATCTGGCTGGTGTTTTTGACAAGGTGCGTGATCTCCGCATGTTGCTGGCACATAGCGGGGGGACTCTACCTTTCTTGGCCGGAAGAATCGAGAGCTGTATTTTCCATGATGGTCAACTGGTCCAGGAGGGAAAGGTCGGGAAGGGCCGTCGCACAGTTTGGGATGTTTTGAAAGAGCAGATCTATCTCGATGCTGTCATATACTCCGAAGTAGGATTGAAAGCTGCCATCGATGCTAGTGGTTCGGATAGACTAATGTTCGGCACTGACCATCCATTCTTCCCGCCAATCACCAGCGATGAGCAGGGTCAATGGGAAAGTGTTAGCCTGAACGCTGAAGCTGTTGCCAAGGCAGTTGGTGACAGTTCTGCTGAGGCCAAAGCCATTATGGGAGCGAACGCAATCCGGATCCTCAGACTAGAAGAATAGCCATCGAGGATTGAAAAAAATAAAATAAAAGAAAGAAAGAAAGAAATACATTATCAATCAAATGTAAATGTCTTTTGGGGCTCCAAACATCAAGGGGCCCTTAAGCTGTTGCCATATCACGTTGATACTTGAGCTCTGCTTCGTAGATTCTTCGGCGAGCCTCCTGGACGCCGGTTTCGGCCTCTTGAATCATTTCTATTGGGGTTTCCTGCTTCTGCAAATTCCTGACCGCTTGAACAGCACGTAGCTTGTCGCAAACCAGTTCCCAATATTGCTTGTTAACACCCAGGTCGGCAACGTAATCCCCCGGAACGTTGATGGTCCCATTGACTGGACCTGACGCCTTCCCCGTTGATCCGAGCGTCGCCTTCATGCTCTCCTTGGCTTGCTTCTTCCTCGCTTTCTCGTCCTTTTTCTCTTTAAGCCTTCTCCTAGCTTCGGCCAGATCTTCCATTTCCTGGGCAGCCTCAGCCTGCCGCCTGACCTCCTCGTCCCGCATACGCTGCACTTCAGCCAACCTTTCTCTCTCCTTCTCCAACGCAGCTCGATCGCTTTGCTCCTTTTCATCTTTCACTCTTCTGGCTGCATTTTCCCGTGCTTCCAGATCGTCAGCAAACTTCTTGTGCTCCTTGTTCATTGCCTCGCGCTCTTGTTTCCGAAGCAGCTTGGCCTTGGTGGCCTGATCATAGACAGCACGAGCATTGTGGTCTGACAGAATGTCTCGCGCGCGCTCAAAAAGCTCCCATTTCTCCGCGTCAAAGTTATCACCAGCCTTGTCCGGATGGTACTTTAGTGATCGTTTTCTCCAGGCGCGATGGATATCTTCTTTTGGCGTGAGCGCATCAACGCCAAGAAGTTCATAAAGGTCAACATCCTTCTCGGCATATTCGCCTGCGAAACGTAACAGATCTTTGTTCTCGTCACTCATTTTAGAAGGGTGCCTCTGCTTTTATGATCTCGCTCAACTGCAGCTGTTTATTTCGCCAGTTTTATGAGAATGTAGGAGGCTCCTAGAGTTGACTTCAAAATTTCTCACGTAAATGAGACACAGCCAGCACCTGACTGGTAGACACCGGATCAAATTCGCTTTGTTTCGTGAGGCAGTATAGCCTTTAGTACGGCCTTTGCCTGGCAGATTTTCGGCGTAAAATGTGACAAATGGCAAAAAAAAAAAAAGCTTGAGTTGGTAATGGTAGAAGAGTTGGATTGGATGTGTTGTCGAGTTCCGTTTTCCAGACACCACTTGACTCCACGTGACCCACTTTAGCTACCCTTTCGCCTTCCTCAGCGCTCGTATAAGCCGACACGCGAGATCACCCTCCTATGCAATGGATACTCTCAATGATCAAATGTTGCATGCGTTATAAATTTCAAGTTCTATTAAGTGTTTCCAGGATAGTTTGGCCACGAATATCAATGCTGCCATTTTATTTTCATTAGTAAGTGTGCAATGAGCCCTGCTGAAACGATCTTCTTGCTCGCTCAGACCGACTCCTTCTTTTATTTTTGTTTGCCCTTCTCCCAGCAAAATCATATACATTCGGGTTTCCACCCGACAAATCCAAGAGATATCTTTCATAAGGTCCTAGGGGCTCCTCTGTCATAACTTTCTGGTTTGGTGCATTCCGCTCAGCACCTACATACTTCCAAATCCATCCCTCACGGGATAGCCGCTCTCGATAATGATCCTGGTACCTGGGCCCTTCGTCCATTTCGAATGTAGCCCGCTTCAATCTCCAGTCTGATAACGCGGTGCAAGTCCAGACAGACTCATCATTCAGGCCCAGGCCTTCGCACGCTAGTCGTACACGGACCGAGCTATGGACTCTCTCATTCGTGTCTTGCAGGAATTTTTCTTTGCATAGTGTCGTTTTAGGGTCAACCTGCTTGTACATGCCTGGGGTTCTAATTGAGTCTCCGGAAAGCGAATAAACTAGTCCACCAGCCTTCTGGATCGCCCCCAAACCCCAAGGCCGGAAGGGCTTATTCCTCTCGTATATTGGGTCAGCTGCCCACTGACGAATGCCTCGGGGGTTCTTCTTGGAGCTTTGTGCTTCGGGGGATTGATAAAAGTCGTCGGTCAGCTCGACAACACGCTTCAATGATGGGGCGTCAAACTCTACGCCAACGCTTGCCATCTGGTCCATCATCCCTACAGGTCGTTGGTAAATGCAAACGAAATTAAGTATTTAGGGAGGTTACTACTTACAGGCCAACGTGCAATTGGCCATGCCCTGATCATCCCAACCACCGCCACAATTGCCGTGATTTCCAGGAAACCACACTTGGCGTAAGTCGGTGCTCAGCCTATCCCGCGTTGGTCGTTCCCAAACAGCTGGACTGAATGGTGTCCTGGTCTCGTCCAGTGCAAGCGCTTGGAACGCATGCTCGATGCGTTCTGACAAGGCTGTGTCATGCCACTTATATGTTCACCGAAGGTCAGCTTGCCCGTCGTGACCCAGAGCATGAAGCTGGGAAATAAAATGAGGGAGAGACTTATTCGTCATTGGATGGTCGAACTCCGAGCTTTTCTAACCAAGGGATCTTAGGGATGCCGAGAGATCCCACCGTGTCCCAGACACAAACTGCCTTTACTTTGATGAGCCTGCCGCTCTCCTGGTAAACTCGGGTGTAGCCCATCTTCTCCAGCCGGGCTCGGTATTCATCAGCAGAGTGAGGGCCTTTGGGTTTGTCCCTGAATGGTACGCCCGGGAAGGGATCGACATAATCGCCATTCTGCCAATTTTGCATGTCCTTGAAGATGGGGTAGAAATGTTCAATACCTTCCCTGGTTAGTAGGCCCAAATTACCGATCATGCCAGCCACAGATCTAGCAGTGAAGGCACCTCGTGAGAATCCCACAAGGAATATCTCATCACCATCCATGTAGTTGGCGCAAAGGTACGCATAGACCTCACGGACACGCTTCAAAATCTGTTAGCGATTTGACAGGTCCTGGACGGCAGGCTCGATTGAAAGGGGGAAGAAGACTTACCTCCGCCAGGCCAACCCCAAACGCTCCGCCCGTGATGCTATCAATGGTATTGCTGCCACTTCCAACTCCTGATTCGTATGAAATGATCTGCAGCGTGCCGTCACCGCAGCGGCGCTTGAAGCATCGGGATATGCGCGTCACATTGGACGGGACCTGCAGCATGCCCTTCTTGCGGAAGAGGCCTGGCTTGACGAAGCCGTAATCGCTGTTCATCCAAGTGCCGTCGCAGCACACTATAAGTCGCTTCTTCTGGCGGTTTGCGGTGCCATACACGGCAGCCATGTCGACTGTCGAACGTGCCCAACCTCTCGATGGCTGTGGGGCGTTGAAGCTGCGAAGAGGTGAAGCTGGAGGGGTCACCGAGTAAGTCGCTATGGGGGGGTAGTACAACCCAGTTCCAAGCAATTTTCCATTCAATTTACGCGAGCCAGTCAGGATCATCGACATTGAAAAGGGGAAAGAAACTGGGATTTATTGGCACGGGAATACAACAGGCGCCGCCGACTCTTTTAATTACGCCCGCCCGAGGGCTAGAACATCAAAGGCGTGAGATAGCTCAGCGACTTAGGCCTTGACTTGAGCCCAGCCTCACGCCCTCCTGGCCCCCTTCCGCCAACCAGCCTCGTTGTCAGCCCATCCATCAGCAATCAGGACGTTGGTAGGGGCGAGACACCAGAAGCAAGCGTTGGAAAAAAAAAATACATCGGACTACTACCGCCAAATAACACAGTGGCTTGCTTGAGTTGCAATGCAGTGTACTTACTTGAGTCGCTATGGATGTGAGGTTACCAACACAAGCTGTAGTCACTACTCACACATGTAAGTACTTCGTACGGAGTACATTCATTCAAGTAGCTTTTGGCGCCAGGAAAGGCAGCCTACAAAGTACTCTCCAACAGCAATGCAACGCAAACGCAATGGCTTGGCTGAGCTTACTTTTCCACAATAGTCGTATTCCCACATCAGGTGAAATTGCGCCTCCCTCGTGATCCAGACACTGGAATCCCTGCCGCAATCCAAGCCCAGAGTACTCCATCATCCTAGCATCAAGAACCTGCCAGCCACAAAAGTACCCCCTCTCGCCATCCAACTTGTTACAGCTACAAGCATCCCTACCATTTGACACAGCAATTTCTGCGTTTCAACTTTTGTCCATAGATACTGCGTAACCTCGTCGGACCCGAGGATGCCAACATCGGCAGAGTACGAGAAGAGGAGACAAGTCAATAAGTTCCGATGGCAGGTCGGCTGTTTGAGGCGCCCGCACTGCCACGATATATGATCTGCCGCATGGAATAACACCTGAAACTACTTTCGTCATTCGCTGCCATGAATGCCTTCCGTTGACCCTACCATCTCATCTATGCTCGGTGATCAATCCTGCAGTAGCGATCGACAGGAACGTCAAAAAAGTGATTAGCGCAATATGAGGTGCTCGGAAGAAGAGCCCAGTGGGTGTCTCCATCGTGCATCGGCTCCACGAGATGGCGCATGTAGATCGAGAATATGGAGTATAGAGTAGATATTAGTTTATTTACGGAACAGAATGAGCAACTTTTTGTTGAGGTTTGTTTATTAATACGGAGTTCTCCTCAGTGGCCAAAGTGACTGAGCAGCTCTCGCAGTACCTCGCATTAATATGCACATCTATTTAGTGACCTTAAAGGCAACGATGATCAGACTTTCACCACTCTAGGTAAGCCTGGCTAGACAGGAACGAAAATGCGGTTGAAGGTCAAATGTAGAATGGGCAGGGTGACGGACGAATGGCACTCGCTCGCGGTACGTTGCAGAAGGTGAAAACCAGCCTGCTGGCCGACTAGACAGGTATTTACTTGCTTCTTGTCCCAGTAATTAGGCTGACATCAGTTACTAGCATATTAAATAATGAAGGTCCGAAGATCTCTCCATAAAATCATACTACGTCTCCGCTTTATTTATCTTGGTCCTTGCTTTTACTCTTTTATTTTTATTTTTATTTTTATTCTTTTTGGACTTGTCTTTGTGTTTTGTTCACTTTTTTTTTTTTTTACTTTTTTATATACGTTCTTATGCTTCATGGCCGCAAACACCCAAAACACGGTTGAGCATAGTCTACATGGCAAACAGGCCTCGTCTCATATTACCACCATCACTCTTCCAACAACGCCGAGTAGATAGCCTTGACAAACGCCGCAGTTCTAGGCGACCCAACCATGCCCTCCCCCATCTTGTTCATTGCATATCCTATCGTAATCCTGTTATCCAAGTCCATGATGGCCGCCGAGCCCCCCCATCCAGTCCACCAGCACTTGCGTCCTTCCGGAACCCATCCATTTGTCCCAGCTTTGGTGGCCAGTGCAAACCCTATCCCAAAGGTAAGCGGCGTCATGAGAATCAAGTCTTGCCCGCTGGCTTGCTCCTGAAAGATGAGGTCGATCGTCTCCTCCGACAGGAGCCGCTTCCCGCCAACCGAACCGCCCAGAGAGATGGCTGAGAGAATGGCAACGATGGATCTTGCGTTTCCAAAGCCACCCATGCCTCCTAAACCAGCGTTGCGAAACTCGGCGGTATCTGCGAATTCCGCCTTCATGGGGGTTCCCATCACCGCCTTCATAAAGAGACTGTCCATATCAATACCCGGAGGCAGGGCGGCTGGCTGCGTAATCATGTCGGCAATGCGGCCCCAATCCTGCTCTGGGGCTCCAATGGAAAAGTCCGCACTGAGAGGCTCGGCAATCTCCGTCTTGACAAAGTCCCTGAGCGACTTGCCGCTGACTCTGCGGACAAGCTCGCCAACAAGATGCCCCTGGGAGATGAGCTGATACCCCGATGCTGTGCCTGGCGTCCACCACGGCGCTTGTCCAGCCAGCCTCTCCGTGGCCTTGGGCACATCGTAAATATCTTCCGTGGTGATCGGTTGCTCCCAGGCAGGCAGGCCGCTCGTATGGCTAAGGATGTGTCGAACCAGAATGTCTTGCTTCCCGTTTGCGCCGAATTCAGGCCAATACGTGGCCACCTTCTCATCTGGGTGCAGGAGGCCCCGATCTATGAGCATCAGAGCAGCGAGGTTGGTGATGCACTTCGTGGTTGACCAGACTGCCGTTAATGTGTCTTTTGTCCAGGGAGAGGCGCGCTCCGAGTCGGTATATCCGGCCCATATGTCGACGACGGTCTCGCCATCAATGTTGACACAGACTGATGCGCCGCGCTCCTCGTCTGACGCCACGTACTGTTCCAGAAGGTCCTTGACTCTTTGGAACCTCGGGGTGCATTCGCCTTGAACGTTTGCCATTTTTTATTTCCTTTATTTCTGTTTTTTGTTTCTTATGCTTTTTAAGTTGTCCTGTGGCAGTTCGAGTCTTACTTAGATATTCGGGCCGAGAAACTGAACGTTCCAGGAAAGGGCATTGAAATTAGCCAGACGCAGGTGCTTAATATATGCATGAGAGAGACAGAGACGACCAGGCTGCCGCGTTTATCCACATGTGAGAGCCAACACCGAGGAAAATAGGAAACTGAACACGTATCGTCGGTAAGAACCTAGCTTGGTCTGGTGGGAGCAAGGTTGCTCGCAGTTCTAGAGCTGGCTTGGCGCTCACGTCAGCGCAACGAACCAAGCTTCCTGGGTCTGTAACTGCAGGACACACCAGTACGTTTGTGAGGAGACTCAATTTCGATCAAGTGATATGAAAGAGGTTGGCGCTAGAGTATCTGGCGATAACTTACCACTGTGGAAAGACAACACTAACTAGCACCTGTTGGCAAGTGGAATTGATGTGCTACAAACTGATAAACCAGTCTAATTGGAAACATTCGTTTTTTCACCACCAGAAGACCACATTAGTTGTTTTGCGGGGTAGAAATAATGAGTACGGAGTTATGAGTTTTTGGTATATACTTCTATCCTACAATTACACATCTTAGTACAATCCACATAGAGCTCTCTCTGCCATCTCCTCAGTGCGTCAATCCACTTCGTAACCACTCCGGCACAAACGCCTTGACTTTGACACCGCTCTTATTGTCCTCCTCGCCCCAATCCAAAACAAACTCGTTCTCCGGCTTATACGTAGCTGCTGCCTGTTCGCCCGGCAAAACCACATCCGTCATGATTTCCAGCCGGCAAAGCCCCAAGCCAATATTGCCCACTCCCTTCAACCACTTCCCCGCACTGCGGCCCTTCTTCCCGGACCGCCCGATAGAGGTCTCGGCGGGTATCATGTCCGCCGTCAGCTTCTCCGGGCTGTCGCTCTCCGGATCGTACATGAGCGACTGCGGCGCCGCCTTGTCCTTGTCGTAGATCATGCAGGGCAGGATGCGCTTTCGCACCACGCCGCGGTGTTTCGTGCGAATCGTGAGTTCCTGGCCGACGTAGCAGCCCTTGTGGAAGTCAATGCCGTTCATCACCTCCATGTTGCTTTCGAGAGGAAGGGCCTGCTCGCGCAGGATTTCGTCCTGCCCCTCCGGCACGCCATGCAGATATCGGCGGATCGTGTAGGCGTCTTCGGTGCTCAGGTCGATATCAGTCTCGGGTGTCTTGCTCCCCAACTGGATGATTCGGTAGCCTAACCCCGGGGCTCTAGGGTCTTTTAATACCATCCGGGACGCGTTTGAAGCCAAGTCCAGTGGCGCAGACGGCGACTCTGATTCGTCCCAGGCCTGCCACACCGACGCTTCGTCCTGCGCGACAGTCCGCACCGTCACTTTCGCACGCAGCTTGTATCGCTTGATGAGCTTCGCAAATCTAGCCATCTGGCAAGCATCCGCCTCGATGAGATACCCATCTTCTTGTGCGGCGAGCCCCACGCCGCTGTGGAAGGGGAATATGAAGATGTCGTGTACCACTCGGCCCGTGGCGTTTAAGAGGCCTGAGTAGAATGCATCGGTGCGCGGCAGACCCTCGGCATTTGTGATGTTCGCCGTGATAATGCCTTGAAGGAACTTGGTGGCTTCGGGGCCAGACACCGATAGGAGCTGTCGGGAGGGCAGAGCGGCTAGGCCAGCGGGAGGCGGTTTGGCCGGCGTTGAGCTTGCGAACTGGCGCCGCGGTTGGAGGCGGGAGGAGGAGCAGGAGCAGGAGCAGCTGGGACAGGCGACTGCTTGGGGGGCAGCCCAATTGCGCCGAAATGCGCATCTGCTGAAGCCTCGCATCTGTCGAACTGTGGCGGTTTGCCGTCAAACAGTCGCTTTGTCACTCCTATTCCCCAATGCTACTTCACTCAGCATCAGCAGATATTGGAGCTTGGCGTGCGGGAGGCGGAAAATTACCAAGCTGTGACGTCGCACGTGTTTGTTTGGTGGGACCGCCGCACCTTTGCCTGTCAATCGCCCAGCGGCGGGGAATTGCTGGCATCGCGGGCTTCGGATTTGGTGCGCCTAAAACACGAGTGAGTGTCTCTCACTAAAGACACTTGCCACTTCAGCCGGGACCTGTGGTACGAATAAGAATCCTGTGCAATACTGATAATTCAAAACTGTATCCATATTCTTCTCTATTCTTCACCATGTTGGTATAATTCTACGGTTTGGGACATGTGCGACCGTGCAGCCGGAGTACACAGAATGAAGTGATTGATTGATAAGCCTCTGATTCGGCGTATGCCCCAGATGCTGGGAACATGTGAAATACGCCATGGACTCTTTGCCCTTGTTATCGATTGCCAAGGCTGAAGCCTTACTATTCATACCGGCTTATGAATGCCGTTTGTCTACCTGTGGCTGAGGCAGTTCAACGCTCAACGCTCAACGCTCAAAACAGGCTGAATGGCAACAGCCAGGCCGGATAGGCGTCAATAACCAAGTGTCCAGATAGTGCTATTCAAATGTCCTGCAGAGATCTACATCTTACGTCAAACTAGGTCAAGAATGACAGCATCAATCCATGACGTTGGCTACGCCCTTTCGTGTCGCCACGGCCTCGTTTCACAACTCACGTCGTAGCTATCTCGCCACCATAATTCTCGAGTAGAATACAGGGAAATGAATGCCAGCATTGCGCCTGAGCATGCAAGCCATCTCCAGAGTGGTATCAATCACACCAAGTCGCCCATGATCGTGAAGAACGTCTCCGACAACGGTTTTACGAGTCCGATCATCGCCACGATTCAATGATTTCACGATCCTAGGCCCCGCTCTCGGCGAAAATGGAGGGGCGTGAGTCGAGATCCGAGACTCCATCCGGATGACTTGGGCGCACCCCTGGAGATATGGCGGAGACAAGAAAGGGTCCCGTGACAGCCAAAATCGCCGGCGAGGTCGGACTCCATGGGAGCCGGTTTAACTTTTAAGATGCCCCCCAATTTTGCACATTTGTCTGCACGATGGATTTGCCAAGCCGAGGCCAGAATCGCAGGCCACGAAGTTCATGTTAGCGCCCCCAGGTTTCTCAGTCGTACGAAAGCTGCTGAGGCGCAGTCTTCCGCCCCGGAGTAACAGGTTGGCACGGCAAAATGTACGGCACGCATGCCGCCTCGCATTGCTGAGGGTGTTGGTTATAAACAGGCAAAAAAACCTATTGTATTTGCAGCCCGCCTTTTTGTTGGTTTCAAGTTTGAATGTAGTGCTGTAACGGTAGGGAGCCGGAACTCCGAACTCGTCAGCCATCTGATGCCCCAAGGTGACAACCAGACATTAATGTTGAACCTTAATGTCCGGGTACCTTGAAGGGCATCCAGGCATACTCCGTATAGCGCCCAGGCATCAATGTTGTATGCCGGGGCGATTGGAACTTGGGGCTTGAGCAAGTTGCTGTCCGCAGGAGCCTTGCCTTGACAACAGCCTCAGATGAAAGGGGGCTGCATCAGAAGATGAATGCTGCTATCGGCTGGGAGGGCTGCATTCTGACTTGATCTGCACGCATACCGTACGATAGATGACCTTATCAGTCCGCTGTAATATAGCGGCCGTCCACTACCATACGTGTCGTCGATGTAGCCGCCGCCAGAGCAAGTGGCGGAGGTGCGCCGCATGCCAATTAAGCGGAGAGGGTTTACATCAGGGAATTTGTCCAAACGAAAGATCACCTTCACGGAAAGCTACTTCAAAGCCTACTGTCTATGTGATTGATGTAATAAAAAAAAAAGATAATCCTCATCTGAGTTCACGGAGCCGTGCAGCCATGTGTGTCAGCAGAGCAGATTCCGTTCAGTCGTTCACGCATGTCTAACCCCCACCCTCCACTCGCTGCTTTGCAATAAACTTGGATTTGTGATCAAACACCAACCGTTGCTGACGTGACTGGCATTCCGTCGCCATAACGTCTTCCCATTGGTGGAACCGCGCAGCCAACTCGCTCAGGCTGATGAATCAAGAATTCGGTACGTACCCCCTTCGCGCTGGGCACGGCATCAGTCCGAGATGCCGAGAAGCGGGGCGCTTTGTCAACTTTTTTTTTCTTTTCTGCATTGCAAGCAGTCCATGATTCATGCGGGACCGATATCGCCCCACTTATTTTTGCTTTGGTGCCTGGACACCGCCCTTAGCGGGCCGCGCATGAAAGTCACGATGACTGCAAAAGGGAGTGGGTGGGAAAACAAGGAAAACCTTGAAAGTCAGACACGAAAGGGCAAGCAAGTCAGGCACGAGAGACACAGTATTTTTTGTTTTTGAAAATTTGTTTGTTCTCAATTCAGCCCTTGTAGGCCAGATAGACTATGTACATCTGTAGTTATAATACCCACTCAACCAATTAATGGGAGCGGTGTATTATGCAAAGAACTCCTTTAATCTGTATATCCTCCTCTTATTCTTATTATCCTGAGTGGTGATATGAAACATTGTGACAAATGAGAAAGAAAACGCTTTTTGATCCTTTAAATGCCCCAATATGGTATCTTGTAAATGTGAAACGCCGTGCTATGCCATCGCTGTGAAAGTCAAGTCGCTAAATTGAAGAAGTTCGAGTCGAGTTGTAGTGTGTGAGGGTTCCTAGTATACCGAAATGGCAGATACCAGGCCCTGAGGTGTTCGTCGTGAGACGTAGTACTCGTCTTCAAAGATTTCTTCGGTTTGCTCCTTGGCTTCCTTTTCGTTGTATTCCAGCGAGGCATCAGCCGGTGAAGGGGGCATGGACTCATCGTCTGATGATTCAGAGTCGTGGTCGAGAAGAAGCTCGGGTGGTGAGTTGGAGTGAGAGGGTGTTCGAACAAGCTCGAGCTGTGCGTAGTCCTCCTCGAGATCATCTTCACCCATGCTGTCTTCCTCATCATCTTCGTTGATCGGCTGAACAGAGACGACGGGTGTTGTGCGGACGGAGACAGTGTTGGTCATCTCGATGTCCTCTCCGTCAAAGTCGGAGTCGGAATCAGAGTCGGAAGAGTCCGAGTCGTACTCCTCCTCGGGTTGCTCGACGATCTTGTCCGCCCACTGGACTCGGCGGTCTGTGGTGGTGCTGGTGGTCTTCTTGTTGGCTCCACGGACGGATTGGTTGAACCACCGCTCCTGTTCACGTTCGGCATCGGCAAGTTCGATCATCAAGGAATCAAGCAGATTGGCGTGGCCGACGAGGAGGCGGAGATCGTGGTCGGGTTGGGCAGCCTCGCGAGAGAGCTTAGCCCGGGCCTTGTGGGCCATGTAGTAGGTCTGCGTAATAGACATGGTCTTCTTGGGAGCAGATCGGATGTGAGAGTGTGATGGTGCAAAGGTGTGGTGTTGAGGCTGAATAACTGCTGCTGTAGACATTTTTATCAAGTGGAGGAATAGAATCCTTTTAATAAATGGGTAGGCAGCCTTGATTTTCCTTTCGGTTGATGGTGGATATTGAGTGAGTCAAGACCCGATTGCGGATAGCCGGTGTAGGCGTAGCTAGCAGGGATGGCGAAACTGGTGCGAGCGGGCTGCAAAGGCGGTGATGAGAGCGACTCTGCAAATGGTGTGCTCGTGAGAGAATCGAGTTGCATGTAACAGATGTGCGGAGGTGGAGTTGGGTTGAGAACTCTTTGAACTATATAGAAAAGAGTTATCTGTGTGGTTCAGTTGCTTTCGGATTGAAGTTGTTTCTGGTGATTCCAATTCCTCAGGATTCAAGGGTGGGAGAAGCATGATACTTATCAACCTCCGGACTGGAGCCTTTGAAGTATCCGCACCCCCGAACGACGACAAGGACGACGACGACGCCGACGACGCAACCGCAACGCACGCTCGTAAGCGGACTTTGTGCACGCGGACCCGAGCAGCGACAGCGACCCGGTGCGTGCCAAACAGGGGGGTGTGGATAATCAACTGATGGAAAGGCGTGTTCGTTATTATTAAGTGTGACTCGAAGCGTAATGACCGGTGCGGGCTTGCGCCATGCACGTTCCGCCCTGCTCGCTTACTAAATCCGAGCACACTGACAAACCAGAGCGAAGCTTTGCGAGGCTTTTGCTGGTCTCAAGTCCGAAAGCAGTACAGCTGATTTCGCCGAGACACACACCACCAAGACAGGTACCTTCGCGCGAGGCAGTACATCGGGGCTTTCTCTTCTCCGTACGCGAGGTCGGGCTGCTACCGGAGCTGCTACAGACTTTCCACGCCTAAAGTTTGAGGGCGCCGCACCATGGCCGCGGGTTTCCAGTGGTGATTGCTCATGTCTCCGGGCCCTGTCCTGCCTGCCACCCCCGCGGACACATTTCGCATCGAACTGTATTCCTAATCAGATTGAGCCAGGCGTTAGGCTAACGGGTCATGGTGCTTGCAGGGCCAGTTGACTTGTCGACGGCTGTTGATTCCCATCAATTGATCAATCACCCAATCACCTGGACACACCCCCTTAGATTCAACCAGCGCTGGAAGTCTGCTTAGAAACCCGTCGTTGTCTCCTATGTCCGCCTACGCCCGAGGTCAACCCCACACACGTCACTCCGGTGCACGTCAGATTTCCAACCCATTCTGTCCATTTCTCAGCAAGGGCGCCATGCATTCAAGGCGATCAAGCAGCACGCCCTTATCTCCAATATCCGCACCGTTTGTACGGTCCGTACGCTTCGTCGACTCTCGCTATCGTTCCGTCACATTCCCCGCGCGTCCATTGATTCCCAAGCATCTACGGAGTACTCCGTACGGAGTATCCAGACCAAAGAAGGCGCCATCAGAAGTTCTGAATATGCACTCCGTACTCCGTAGACTCCTTCCGCACTCCGTAAACGGGATTGTAATTGCATCGTGCAATATTGATGATGTGGTGTACGAAATGGGCACAGTCCAGACATTGCTGCACATTGCTCAGATCAACGGCCGCATTCCTCGCATTCGCGGCATCGGCATGGGGATGGCCTAGGGAGCTCTGAAGCTGCCCGCCGCGTGCAACCGCCAAAGTACGCTCGTTTCCCCAATGCAGCAAAACGGCTTGTAAACGTGGCCGCGCTCACCCTCTGCCTCATACGCACTGCCCGCTCAACCACTCTAGGCGGTTTGGTGTGCGCTATCTATCACGCACCGTGGCCTGGGTGACCAACGACCGGACAATACGACTGACCCGAAATGCGAAAGCGACAGCGACGGCCACAAGGCTCTGGCGGGGCAACGTACGCTACAGACAACGACAGCAACAGCGCGGCCGTGACAGGGATCAGGCAGTAGGGCTGAGTATGGCGATGACTCCTTCGCCGTGAAAGCCACCCAGGCAACTAGCCCCGTCGTTCTCGGTACCCCCACCTGTAAAACCGAAAAGGCTTTATTTCCCAAGTCTGCCTGGCTGACTTGGCCAAGATTGATTGCGGCACCTCAGTACTGTGTCGTGTGGCGCACAGAGTACTCCGTAGACAGAACAGTAATACAGATGAACGATGGCACGAACGGTGATACAAACCGTCACGGGCTCCGCAAGAGAGACCGCAGCACCTGGCTATTTTACGTGGCGCTACTTAAACTCGCACCCTGATTGGCTCTGGGCATGTTCCTAATGCCACCGATGCAGCAGCGTCAGATAGACTCATCTTGTCTCATGCTCAAGCGTCAATTGACGAATGAATTGTGCCTATCCGCTGCCGTCTGCATCCGTCGTTTGTCAGCATAGTTCTGCTGAAAAGAAACGTATCTGTTGAGATTGCTTTCGCTCAGCTACGACAACATCCAACGGGGTGTGCGATTGATTTCGCATGCAACTGAAACCCATCGCCAAGGGAGTCTCAGATGATCTGGCACTGCTTCATTCAGCAAAAAGCTCATTTACCGATGCGAGGCTCGCGACGTTTTTCCCAATTGCGGAACTGATTGATACTCCGTCTACCGTTTTTTTTCGTTGTTTTTTTTTTTCGTCTTCAAATTGCAATGGTGCCTGGCTAGTACTCCGCAAACTCCATAGTAAGAAAGTGTCCATGATACGCGTACTCGTGCGTAGGCATCGACACGCATGTCCCAATTAGTCCACTTCACGCGAACGAAGCCGCCCCTCGCTCACCCTGGTTACGGTTACGGCACTCCAAACGGCATCGGGCTATCCTAGCCATCCCCTTTCCAGGCATTTTCAGCATCGAAACACTGCCCGCCCTGTCTGCCACATACCGCACACTACAACAACAACTCATCGCACTCGTTTTCCTCGCATCGGCTGCGAGATGCAAGGGAAGCGACCGGAGAGCCCACTCACGGCTCATTGCAGATTAATTAGCACTAACTACTATGCCGACGTCTCAGCCAGACAATCCCTCGCCCGGCATGGGCGTTTCACCTGCTGCGTAATGAACTGGAAATGGCACCGTCAGGCTGCATGTCTTGGTCCGCCGCTCAGCCTCCGCCGCGGCAACGTAATGTAATCCGCAGCATCACCGCCGCCGTTTACCCTCAACGGCCCTGGCATAACGAATGTTGCTTGCGGGTAACGGGTCATGTTGCGGCGAGTGGCGTGGGCTCGTCCCAGCCCCTAATCGTACATTCCGGACGGGGCACACTTTGTGCCTTAATTTCTTGTGCTTGGATATTGCCAGGCGGGTTCGCGAGTGCGAGCAGATGAGCATGCTTCGCTTGACGACTCGTTCCTACGATGTCAATTTCCCAAACAATAAATTCCCCTTGCAGACCCAACGACTCATCTGTCAGCCTGCGGCGCTGGGACAAGGCTACCTCAGTGGCTCGCCGCATCGAACATGTAGTCTCTGTCTGACCTGGGTTCGTTCATCCCTTCACTTCTCCTAATTGCTTTTCGCCTGAAGATCCATTCATATCTTGCCGTCTCGGCCATGTCCTCAGATCCCGTGCCCGAGAAATATGATCCCCTCTCTGTTTTGTCTGCTGATTATCCTCAACGCTGGCCCCACACAATAAGCTCGTCGGTCGGTGTTTAGGCAAACTCCGCTCGCCGACATCTGACAAACCCAGCTACTAGTATCCAGACTTTCTCACACCCCCATGTGGATACGTGCGTTGCTCATCATGTCCGTCAGTCCGTCCGCGGCAGAGTCATCCGGAGGGTGGAGAAGGACGACCTCCCGGCGGAAAAAAAAAAG
>JASWJB010000306.1:0-54139 GCA_032433595.1 Conoideocrella luteorostrata
TATATATGCATGCGCGCTGCATAGACTCATGCCAGACTGATGCTGAAAAACGAAACAGCCATTTGAACTGCAAAGTTCATCGACTGCCGAAAGACAAATGGGACATTGACTAGCCCCTTTTCCCTCCCTCACCGCAAAAAACACAAAGCAAAATACCGCCTTTGATACTTTATCAACACTAAAGCGCGGCGAGTAGCCTCAACGCTACAGAGCTGGGCTCGTCGCCCCATGCCCCCAGAAGAGTTTGTTACTTTCATACTCCATGAGTGTACCATCGATTATGTCACCGTCTTATCTGAGAGACTTTTCTTTGTACAGAAATTGCAGGATACGTTAAAACCCTTCCTGTATGCAGCTTCGCTTTACTCACACCTTTTTCTCTCTCGCCAGGACCGAAACACCAAGTTGAGCCACATCTTGACGTATATACCAGCTGCATCACTACCATCCTCTCATTATAAACTTCCGACTCCATCTCCAAATATATTTATATTCGTCTCTCCTTACAGCGGGACCGACATGATCATCTATCGTACGTACGTCTCACCACGCCTAACCTACCCAACCAAGCAAGTACAGCCCGACCAACCGGCTTCCACCCGGTACCATCTCAACCCCCCCCCAAAACTCCCGTAGCCCGTTTCACCCACACACCCAACAGAACCACCCGCCGCCGTCGATCTCCCCCTCCGTAATTAAATCCCCCAGTGACACCTTGGTAAAACCTCCTTGATAAAGGACTGCCGCAGCTGTGCCTTCTCCGTAGGTACACCATCATTACATTGGGGTGGTTGCCACAAAACACCAAGTACGTGGTAATTAAGCATACACAGAGTAACCGCACAGGTGTCAATCAGTAGTAGTTACCCCGGGGTTTTTTTTGGCTGAGAACCCGCGCAACTGTACCCCATCCAGCACCTTTCTTTTAAAAGCAAACGTTGCGCTGGGACACCTACCTGTTCAGGAAATCTTCAAGGTGGAGGAGCCCTTTGGCTGTCAGTCAACCTTGTAATGTGCAGGGATGTATGAGATGACGAGTGACGTATCGAGGAATTTGGGCTGCCTCTTTGGCGGGTTGTGGTACTACCGAGAGAAATTAAGTCATGTAGCCAACTGGTCAGCTGGTGTTACGGTGATCTGTTGTTAGGTGATAGATAGACATAATGACATGTTTGATGGAAATAAGGGCTTGTAGCAAAGCCAAGCAAAGAGACCCTGTTCGGCCCATTCGAGCTCAAGGGCTTAGCTGGCCAGGGATATCATACTACGAAACGGTAAAATGCAACGATAGTTTGTACAAGGCTCAGCAATAGTGTATACTCCGTAAGCATGTATAAGTCAATTGATGCAAACGCTATCACAACTTCGACAGCAAATGGTACATGTAATCAATGCTCGCCCTCCTCATCTACCGAAAATCACACATCACTCACATCCCCCCGACCGACCGAGAACATTATTTCTTGCCCGTTGCGTTGCTCGCTTCATGCTAAGGGTATCCGATGCATATACGACAGAATCAACCCCGTGAAATCCCAATGGAAAGTGATATCGTCCAGCCTATGCAGTAAAGAAAAAAAAGTAAAAATTCAAACTTGAGTCAGTTCCAATGACCTTCACCAATCTGCCTAGCTGGAGAGAGACAAACCGACTACCTCCTGGGTAGATTGTTTCTTCCAAATTGTGCGCCGGCGCCAAACCCACCTCCTGTGTGCCATCCTTGGTTGACGCTATTCTTCACGATAAGAGCCGCAGCTGCCGTCGCCGCCTGGCGTTCCCTTTGGCGATGTCGTTCTTTCAAATAGTGAGCTGCCTCGGGCCGCATTCTCAGGATGCGCAGGATCATATCGTCACTGGGATCTGCCTGAGCCTCTCGCCTTTTAGCCTCCTTGGCTTTCCGCATGGTTCCCAGATTGCGACTCATCATGATGCTCTTGCCACGTTTTATTGTACCCATGCTAGCAAATGCGCCGGCGCCGCCGAATGTCGCGCCGAATGTAGCGGGAGCTGACATGCGGTTCTGTTGAGGCTGCTGCAGCAGTGCTTGCTGTGCGCGCTGTGCCGTTGCTGCTGCCATCCGTTCCGACTCTCGCATGAGATTATGACTGTCTTCAAAATAGAAGAAGTTGAGCGACGCGAGCTCGTGCCACTTAGGCGACTTCAGGACCTCGGCAGGAACACCCAGCTGTTCCCCAGAGTGTTCGTCCCTTGCGTTGAAAAAGGCAAAGAGCATCTCTAGCCAACGATACACAACATCTAGCTCCTTTCTATTTAGAGACTTTTTGGTGGAAGGCTTATCGGAAAGCGGAGGAACCAGCAAGTTCTCTATGGTCATAAGAACTTCCTTCCACAAGCGAGTCATCACCGCGATCATAGTGGCGTCCGTCAAGGTCTGTTTCATGATGGCAAAATTCTCATCGAAATATTCAAAGAGGCGGATCAAGGCACCTTCAATTTGGCTAGGTGTCGTGGTGGGCATGGCCGAAGCACGCTTCTTCCACAGACTAGTCACCGAAGCGCCAATACCGCCAGTCCCTAAGAGACTGCGCAGGGTTTCTTGGGACAAGGTCGCACTAATCTGTGTTGTGAGCTGCAACCGTGGTGTTAGTACAGGCCCGGAAAGCACAGGGAAGACGGAAAAATTAAAATGAAACCGAAAATGAAAGCGTCCAACACTACTAACCTTGTCAGTTATCTTCCGTACCATATCCCTTTCAGTTCTCTTGAGATGACGGAAAGCCTTCCCGAAATGGAACTGGATATCATCGCGTTCTCCTTCCATGCTGACTCTAATAAGAAGACGACCTTGGGAGTCCAAGTCTAACCAGAACTCTCGGGGAAGATAATCGCTAAAGTGCACGGGGTCCAATTTTAACGACGTGCGTCCAACGTAATCGTGATCGCCGAAAGTGTCGTAGTCCCATACAGTGGCAATAACATTAACTGGCCCCTGAACCGTGACATCAAACGACTCATCCCAACGGGGGTTGAGATTCCTGTATATGATGCGCGTCTTGTGTAGTCGTTTCTGATATTCGTCACCAAACACGACATAAGGATCGCTATACCCACTAGGATCACAGGCCTTGAGATCCTCAGCCTCCACGACTTTGAGCGTGAATGTGTACTTGCTTGGCTTCCGAGTCTTCTTCTTAGGACCATCGACTTTCTCAAGAAGTGTGGCACATGCCTCGGAGTTCATACTCTTTTCCAGCTTGTCCAGCTCCTGCATGGCAAACTCGACATTGTTCAGCTTCACAAAAGACTGTCCGATTTCGTTAGCTTATTGCTATAAAGGGGCTGTGTTTCTTGAGCCTTTTCCTCGTACCTCTGGATAAAACTGGAACGGTTCGGCTCTCTCCTTATTGCTCCAGGCATCCTTAGCATATTGCATCCATTTTTCTTGTGTTGTTCTGCCCTGTGCAGCCAACTCATCTGCAGAGAGGCGATCCATTTCCTTCGTAAACCGCTGCTCAACAATGTCACAATATCGGCCAATCCCAGCAGAGATGCTTCGTGACAGTGCCGTCATGAATCGTGCGTGATGCTCGTCATTATCCCATTGGAGGTTGAAAACCTTGTCTACAGTCTGATTGAAGAGCATGAAGAGGTCAATGACAGACACACTATGTCGCTCGCAGTCAGCTGGAATTTGCTCTACACTCTGTGTTCGAACTTGGAACTGGTCATGCTTGATCGCTTGTTCCACAAGATCGGTCATTCTCGTCTCCGCGGCATGGATCCAGCGCCATACGAAGTCTACAAGGAGGTTTTCTATATTGAATTCGAAAGGCAAACTTGGAAGAGACTCGAGATGGATACGGCGGATCTCAACCAGTTCTCTGTAAAGCTCAAATCCATCCTCCAGGGCGATTTCCACACCAGATTCGGTGGCGCTGTTCAAGATGGTCTCAATGATGACTCCTGCATCTTTCTCGAAACTAGGGAAAATCTCTTGTACAAGGATTGATAGCGGATTGACTCCCATGATCTCCATGTTGTTCTTGTATCGCTTCCGAATCCTCTCGCAGAGCTTCGTCACGGACTTGCCCAGCTTGACTACGTGGATGAAATCCCAGTCCTCCTTGTGAGCGGGAATTTCCTTTTGCATGTAATCACGGTAAACATCAGCAGCCCTCTGACACAGACCTTGAGTGAGGTGGTCTGAAAACTCCGCTGCGGCGCTTGGCCGGGGAGAAAAGGTCGGATCGCTGCCGATATGGTTTTCAAGAAGGAACATGACAGCTGCAATATTTGGTGGCTTTGCGTCGTAGCATTGCTCCATTACGTCGTATAGCTCCCTCAGCAACGCATCGTACAGGCTGTGGAAACTCTGTTGGTAAACAGCGAAGTCATGCATGGTCCATCTACTGGGTTCAATTTCATTCAAAGGCGTCGCATAATGGGTTACATGTGGTACCTTCTTCATTTCCGGTAACGGCGACTTGACGAAATCGAATATGGTATCAAGCTCTTCGGGGACAATCTCCTGGTCCAAAAACTTTCTGGCTGCAACTTCAAGGAGGGCGATCAGCCGAGAGAACTGAGGAACTCGCCAGCGAACGCAGAGCTCGGTCAAGAACTCCATCGACTGCTTGGACAGCGGGTGATAATCCAAGGCTGGGTCCGCATGCAGCTGGTCAAAAGTGACTGCATGCTGTAGAATATACTTGTAGAACTCCCTTGGCTCGGGGGGGATGAAAGTGTAAATCGTCTCTTCAACTGCTCGTATACTGGTTGGCTCGTTTCCAATAGAAAGATTTGAGAGACTGACGGTCGGATCGAATGCGAGCGATCCACCGTCTTGTGCAGAGACGGTCCGACCGAGGTCAGCATATGCCTGTTCATTGCCGTACATGGACTGTGGCCTGCTCGGCAAAGGTTTTTCAAAATTGCCAGTTGATGTCTTCGCCAACTCTGGCTTAGCTGTCAAAATGTCGAGCATCATTTGGGATAAATGCGGCGCCTCGGACTTCTTCCATTCAAGAAAAGCGTCATCGACATCAAAGTCCTGGCTTCGCAAGGTGCCGGCCATATTAGAGTTCAGCCTGTGCTGATACGACTTGAGGTCCTTCAACGCAGCCTCCTCTGTCCAAACCTGGCGGCGATCGTTGATTTCCGACTGAACATCGGATAGGCTCATACCAAAGATGCCCGCCACTACCTGAACCATTGGCATATCCTTGACATCGTAGCTCAGAGGGACAACGACCTCAATGGTGGTGCCCTTTCCATCCTGGCCGCTGTCAACCAAATTTTGGTCATTCGTCAACAGCTTGCTTTCCAAAGAATTGAGTCTCGATATTAATTCAGCACGGTCCCGATCGTGACCATGATCTCGCAAGATGGTCGTCGTGAGCCTCACAAACATTGCGAGGTGGCGATCAGGAAGCAGCTTCCATGAATCGTCGTCAGTAGATTTGCCCTTTTGGGCTGCCTTGGTGGCAGATGAATAAAAGATGAGAACCAGCGGTTCGTATTTTTTTTCTTTCAGCGTCTTTTGAAAGTTCTTATCGGAAAATGCAGTGTACGCTTCTGCAAAGCTTCGCTTGACAGCAGCGTCATTGAAACCCGGTAGAGGTTCGCTGCCCCGCAAAACACCACCAACACGATCGAGAAGCTGGGTTGCGAAACCGCTGGGTAATTTGAAGCTTGTCGACCCCCCCCCTGCAATATATTCCTGGACGAGCTGACCGACACTGGTATGCGATCGGGCTGGCTGCTTCGGTGCGGGAACATACTGCTTGCGCTTCGCTCGGGGTTGCAGCAGGTAATGGAGGTAGGCGGTGCGAAGGGCAAAGCTTCGAGCCTCTTCATGCTCGACAATTATTTGCCGATGACGGTTCGCTCGCGAGGCGGCTCTGCTTCTGGATATGTCCCTGCTGCCGCTCTTCATGCGACGGCTAGGGGTGAGGGAATGTCGCGACGCGGTGGACATGGTGACGTCGTTTGCATGGAGTACGTAGCCGAATGTGAGAAGGCAGCTCGGTCTTGATGCCCAATCCAATACCGGGCGAGAAAGTTCATGACCATGTAAAGCAGATGCAGGAGAATTGATCTACTATCTCAGCAGTAGCTACACGGAGAGTCAACAGCTGGCAGGCTAAGGCTGGTGATGGTGGTTGCCACGATGCGAGGAGCAGAAATCGACTTGTTTCAGCCAAACCGATCTGCCCTCTGGTAACGTCGCTTGCCGAAGAACTGAGTGGTGCCTTTGGGTGGCAGCCAAGGAGCACAGATAATCATGCAACTGTTCAGGATCTGATTGGTACTTAGCATGCACGCTTAGCTGCCAGTTGCTTGAACCGAAGATAAGAACCGTTCGCAGGTCCTGGTTGCTTGTGCGATGAGGACCGTGGCCTCTGTTGTGACAGAATGAGGGCCGGTATGAGATGGCACTACTAAAGCCGACTGCAGAACTGGCCTAGACTCAAAAAAGTCGGGTGATTCAAATGCTCCTCCCGACGTCATCCACGTCCCTCCCTGCCCTCCGTGTCCTACCTGGCTAGTTTAGGCTGAGCCACGCCATGCGAGTGGTGGTCCCCGGAAACAAAAAGGCTGGCCAAACAACCAGGCGTTAGTTAGGGCGTCCACCAACAATCGAAGGCTGCGCGAAGTCGAGCCGGCAATGTTTGGACCAGGGGTCAACAGTGCTGAAATGGACCCACCGGGCCGCCTAATAAATCTAAAAACAGCCACTAAGTACTCCGTACTCCGGACCTAGGTAGTAGTTAGTTACTCCGTGAAGTTCGTACGAAATTACGGACCGCGGAGTAGTTAGTTGTTGTGCTGCACCCAGCTATCTGATCCGTCCGTCAGTCTGGCAGTCGAGAACGGGCTCGGCACAGTATTTACCTGGAGTAAATGCTGATATTGGTGCGTTTAATTTTTGAAGGGCTTAATGAGCTACACGGCGAGCTGTTGTGTAGGGGGAGAATCCTTGAAGCTACCCAGAGAAGGCTCCATATGGCAAGGTATGCTTCCCTCCAAGTTGCCTTTTTTGACGCCTAGCAGGCGACTTGATACGCGTGCTAGGCGAGCCGGACCCTTCCCCATGCACAATCACACAGCACTGGCGTTTTGGTCTCGGGGGCCAAGAAAACCCGGCCAGACATATTGCATCTTTTGGCGCTTCTTTATCTGTCATGCATGAACTGTATCGCATGGCCTGTTTGTTGTACTCCGTATCTGAGACCGATGATTTCCCCATGTTTCGTATGCTCTCCTACCCCAGCAACCCATGGAATCCCTCTCATGCCTATTTACCAGACGCCAATGATCCGAGGCTTTCCTCGTAACTTTGGTTACCCTCCGCCACATGGCTGGCCACAATTCGAGTATGGCTCACCGCTAGTTGATGCATTGCCCTGGCCGGACACTGCTGCTGCGAATACCTCCGATGAGCCCCAACGAATGCTTGATAATCTTCGCACTGTCGAGGTTTACAAGGAAACCTGGCGTGGCTTCCGCATCCTCACAAGGGTGCTGGCAGAGAATCGTCATTGCGTATCTGAATTCCTTATTGATCCGCATCATATTATCACAGGCGTCAACTGTTATATTTTTGACCGACCATGCCCAGAGTACAATACCCTAGCTACATTGCTGAAGCGACCTGGCTTCCGTCGCCTTGATCCTTGCCCTATTTACCGGCTACCTGGAGGATGTGGACTAGTCGTCTTACCGCAGTGGCTACCTACGTAAGGCATTGGCTGGGGCGGAAGATCTAGAGCATATCTATATACAAAGTACAATATATATTGATGCAAATGGGTTTCCGTGTCAATGCTACACTGAAGATTTCGAACAGGGGAGGTTGCACTTACTTCCAGTACAAATAATATTCCCTATTGACAGTTAGCCCTACCTGCAGCATTTTAGACTGTCTAGATTTCTAGTTAAGTAATCTGACCTTGTTTCATTGCTTGCTGCCCTACCAGACACACTAAGTTCCGTAGAACTCAGCTACCTTGGATTTATAGACAGAGACAACTGCTACATAGATCTTCTGTGCCAAATACGGAACGCTCTTGGCTAAGAGAAAAGGCCAGTAGCACAAAGGCCAAGGGTTGCCATTGCTCTGCCCAAGGAGATGCATGCACGACCAGGGTTCGTGGTCCGGGCTGATAAAAGCGTGGAGGCTTTCTTATATCAGGGGCCCGGAATCCTTTCGGCCAAGATTATTCAAACAATGTGGTTGAGGGACGAGGAGCTGTCCAGCAGGACGAATTTTGATCCGAGTATGAACGTCCGTATTAGTTAGACGGCTATTAGGTTAAATCTGATGGCTTTTTTGAGTACTCCATTAGAATTCCATTTCGGTAATCAGAGAAAGCAGGGCTTTGCCTAAGATTTGCGATTAAGCAAGGCGAGGGCAGGCATGGAGAAGCGTAGCTTCCCGCTTTGCATCTTTAGCGGCCTGGCACCTGTGGTATCCAGTTTCTTCTGACTCTCTCTAACTAATTTAATTTGTTAATTTGTTTAGCTATTACTCAAGGAAACTCGTGATATATTGTGATGTATTGCATCCCGAAGATATGGTGTTAAGGAGCCCTGAGATACGGAAAAAAGGCGGTGAAATTCTGCTATGGAAGATAAGCTCGCCGCAGGCTGCACCCGACATGGCCTCCGGAGGGAAATAAAAAAAGTTAAATAAGATAATAGTAAAACTAGTAAAGCTATTAGCAGTAGCAGCAGCATCAAATACCAGCAACAGCATTTATATCAGCACCAGCATCAATATCAGGCAACAAGACCTTCGTCAGCAGCATGATCAGTAGCATGATCAGTAGTATCGTCAACAGCATCATCGGCAGCATCGTCGGCAGCATCGTCGGCAGCATCGTCGGCAGCATCGTCGGCAGCATCGTCGGCAGCAGCAGCATAATTAGCTTATCAGACGCTTTCCCTGCGCCTGTGGTGTCGATAAAGTCGGCTGGCATACGGAGCACAGTATCTCGTAGTTGCGGGTATTATGCGATGGTTTCAATGCACAATCATCGGCGACCTCTTTTGGCTCAATCGTGCCGACTCGCTGGCGCAGCTGTCCAACGTGACTGACGAAATGAGGCGAAGCGCTTATGCGAAACTGTATTACATCCAACTCCAGCACGGGGTCCAGAAACACTACCTTTTGAGTAATTCGTATTTTATAGCAACATCAAGTAGTTTGGAAGCTGGCTTTGGTACACGAGGACGGCTGAGACCCCTAGGTGTGTTCGCCCATGTATTTCTTCTGTGTGTTTCTGTCATTACACCGAGTAGAGCATCAGATCGGCAACGTGTGCCGGAGCCGGGGGAACAAGGGCAAATAGGATGATGAAGTACTCCGTACAGCCAAGATTATAAGAAGTACCAGGTAAACCGAATGTACACCAAGGGTCATTAGCACAGACAGTACGGAGTACGGAGAACATCGCCTTGTATAATAATCCGTACATTGTACACATAATATGTCAGTAACGACCAACCCGTTCTTAGAGAATAACTCATCGTAGGAGTGATGTCTCTAGCCGCCGCTTTGACGTCATCAGAATTCCCAACAAGCAGCTAATTTTGCACACGCCAAAAGAAAGTGAAAAATAAATAATATCCTCTGAATGGCATTTTACTTCGATCTCGAAGATTCAATTGCTGGCGGGTCCTCTGGCTTGGCTGACTGGGAGCCCCATTATTATTACTCCGTACCCCATTGTAACATGGAGACTCCCAGGCCACCAGACCGGGAACTTCTGCGCCAGCATTGCCCCAGCAAGCGCCAACTTGCATCGGATGCATGCATCAGTAGGCGCCACTGTGCGCCAGCTTTCAAGTGCGTGCACGGAGTACGGAGCAGTTACGAACTGCTAGAATTGTACTCCGTAGTGACAGTCCAGCTGCCAGCCTGACACCAGCCGACCCTTCAATCTCCAGACAAGGAAGCCATCCATCAGACCAAACCGCAATCGATGTCGGAGGCAGTCGCAGGCGGTCGCAAGCAGTCGCACATGGCTTAGGCCACCAAACTCTCCCGAGCCCACAAGGCATTCACGTTGGCTGTGCGCAATGCCGCAATGCCGCAAATGCCTGCAGGCAGGCAGGCGGCCATGCTGTCCTTCGCCCCAGCGCGAGTACATGTAATAGCGTGATCTGCGTCTGGTGCCTGTGTCTGGTGTGCTTGTCTCGTTTGTCCGTTTCTCATTGCTACTACTCCTCTGGCCTCTACGGAGTAGCCTCTAGCCTTTCGCCGCTGGTCACTCGTCTCCATCCTGTGTCCTTTGTGCGGCCAGGCAACCAGCTTCTACAAACCCAAGCCGTGGCCCGACTCCTGTGTTCTTCTCTCGACCCAGCCTCCTGTTCCGAGCTCTACCATTTATTACACCTTTCGCGGCTGTATCGTCACAAATCCTTCGTCGCCGGTATACTTTGCGAGTGTGGAGCATCGCTGTCTTTTTGGTTCGAGCCGCCGTATTTACAATACTTTACATATCCCCCTGAGCTGGAGACGAGACTTGGTTCTGGATCTGTGAAGCGCCCCGGCCGGTACTCCGTACTCCATAACTCATAAATACTCTGTACGCAGTATCCACTTACTACCAAATGACGGCCACTGGTTGTTAAGCTTCCCTCAAGAGCCTACGCCCCGCGCTCAGCTTGCTCAACTCTTCGCCTTCAACTGCTCTACGCAGCTCCCAACACCCGAGTCGCACGAACCAGGCACTTTTATGTTCTTGGATGTGGTCGAGCTGTCTTCGGCATGGGCAACGTCACCAGCAAGCCCGACGACGGGTCTGCTCTATATCTCAGAGACCAGGATAGGTGTATGTCTGCGAAAGCTCCTGACCGACGACCTCTTCTCCCCCCCCCCCGGGGATCGCTATTGTGCTGTTCATTGTTTTGCTGTTGCTGATCCGTTACTTCCTACTAGTGAGCATATCTTCGCTTGTCGTCACGAATCCACGGAAGCGCAGTTCCGTCAATATTGTTCCAAATGCATTCCCAGCGAGTAGAGTATCTGCTAGTCGACTGCCTGGCGACACATCTCCCATAGAATATGTACAGGTGAGTTTGCTACCGTGCAATAGCTGTCGACAACTCGCACAGTCATCAGCTATATCCCTGATTGGTTTTTTTTTTCTTTCCTTTTTTTTTTCGCGCGTTTACTGAGCAATTGAGTGCTAGGATTCTGAATCACCGAATAATGCCAATGGCGCACCAGCTTTCCTCCTCAAATTGAGCAGTGACGACGAACTCATATTTACCTTCACATTTGTTATTCGCCAGTCGCAGCAATCGGTCGCCTCGGACGGCCAGCCCGTCGTAGTCGACACCAACTTATCTGGCTTGACATTTGTCTGCGGTTCGACGCCACGCGAGGTTGCTAACCTCGTTACTCGAGAGTTCCACGCCGACCCAAATCTTCATAAGAACGCCAACGTAGACCTAGTAGGCGACTACGGTACAGGAGGCAGTCCTTCTGTCAGCTTCGAGTGGACTTGGAAGTGGAAGCCTCCAAAGCCAGTTGAGGACAAGGGCGGCGGCTGGAGAAACTGTTGCAGTGTAAGACTCCTGGATTCCTGTGTTATGTTTACCGCTCTGTGACGGCCGCTGATCTAGTTCATATTCCACAGTTTGTCGAATACGATTCTCGAGCGCATCGTCTACACGCTTTGGCGAGCTTCTCTTACTGGGTTTCAAGTACGCCCCTTTCTCGGTCACCTCTCGGTAACCTGTCGTATGCTTGGTGTGACAAGGCTAATGTCCTATTTAGGCTCTGGATCTCTGCTCAGTCATCCCAGCTCGCCTTCTCCTCAGTTTCTGCTAGGCTCGCCACCGAAAATTCGAGTTGCTTCTACGCAATCAGTTGAATCGCGCTTGACCGGCGTCGATATCGATGAGCCCGCCTCCCCCGTTTTATCACCAAATGAAAGTCTTTCGCAGACCACTACGAACCAAACATACCAAACACAGGAGACGGTGAAGATTGACGTGCCCGGCCCCAAATATGATGATGACAATACTGTCAGCGACGATGGACCTGTTTTTCGAGCAACTTTGAAGGCCCTTGAGCAGAAGACCGGCAACATGAGAACGCACATGAAGAAGGTCCTCAAACGAGCTGAGCAAGCTCATATCCAGCAGATGGAGGCCAATGAAGCATTTGCAGCTTTCATGGATTCCTTGCGAGAGGCATCTTCGACAAATGCCAACGCCTTTCAACCTGCCTTGGAGCATTATTTCGACAAAATCGCACGCGAAGTCTTAGCATACGAGCAACAAAACACAGCAAACTTACAAAAAATCATTTTTGAGCCTTTGACGAAGCTATATCAATTCGACATAAAACAGGCCGAGTCCAAGAAACGAGACTTCGAGGAGGAGAGTAAAGACTATTATGCTTATGTATCGCGCTATCTTGGCCAGCGACAAGACTCGGTTAAAGCCAAAAAACTTGCCGAAAGCGACTCAAAGTATCAGAACAAGCGCCGAACTTTTGAGTTGAAGCGTTTCGACTACTCCAACTTTATGCAAGATCTTCATGGTGGCCGCAAGGAGCAAGAGGTCTTGTCACACCTAACGAAATACGCGGATGCGCAGACGAAAGGATTCCTCAGCACGGCAAAGAAGATCGAGGATCACCTTCCGCAGCTGTCTGCGTTGAGCACCGAGGTTCAAGAAGCAGACAAAGAATACCAGTATCGTCGCCGTGAGCGAGAGGAAAAGAGGCGGCAAATGGAGAAGCCCACCACGCCATACCTAGAACCAGAGCAAGCAGGTCCAAGTAGCAGTGCCCCACAGGCTGTGAGCTCGAATGGAACTGGTGGAAGCACTTCTGATAATGAACTTGGCCGTGCGGATAGCACAGGCTCACAAATCGTGGGCGCCATTGCTATCGGAGGCACCCAGGTGTCTGTACCCCAGGGTGTCGAATTATCTAGGTCTCCTGGAAGCCAAGGACAGTCTTCCGTCGCTAGCTCTGCAGCGACAAAATTCAAGGGATTTCGAGATCTCGAAGAACGAGATGCAACGCAGGCGGCTGTGAGCCAAAGAAAGGAGGGTTTGCTATGGGCTCTCAACCGACCTGGTGGCCATGTTGACCCGAGAAACTTGAACAAGCAAGGGTGGCACAAGTAAGTTACTTACCTGATCGCTGAATTTCTAAAGATGAGCGAAGAAAGAGTTATTTCTTCCTAGAAATCGTTGAGCTAACTAAATGCGTAGATTTTGGATTGTTCTTGACCAGGGAAAGCTCTCTGAATATAGTAATTGGAAGCAGAAGCTTGACCTCCATATGGAACCGATCGATCTTCGAATGGCATCTGTTCGCGAAGCACGTAATGCAGAGCGTCGGTTCTGCTTTGAGGTTATTACTCCAAACTTCAAGCGTGTTTACCAAGCAACCTCCGAAGAGGACATGAACAGTTGGATTGTTTCTATAAACAACGCGTTGCAAAGCGCCATGGAAGGCCGTGTTGTTCAAGGTCGAGAATCGTCTAGCAGGGCATCCGGAACTTCATCTTTTAAAAGAGATATTGGGTCTATCCTGACGGGCAAAACACAGTCATTGGGTCACGGTTCACATTCACACCATTATTCCAGCTCAACAGCGGGAATGCCAGTGCGCAGAATAACAGTTGGGGCACGACCAAGTGTGATTCGCACCTCTAGCTCAGGCTACGACGAGAGCCCTGACAAGCTGCTACAAATGGTTCGAGATGCGGATCAGGGTAACTGCTGGTGTGCAGATTGCGGCTCAGGGTCCAAGGTGGAGTGGGTATCCATCAACTTGGGCATAATTCTTTGCATCGAATGTAGTGGCATCCACCGGTCTTTGGGTACGCATATAAGCAAAGTTCGATCACTCACGCTGGACATCAAATCGTTCACAATCGATATTGTCGAAGTTTTGCTACTCATTGGAAATCGAGTCTCTAATATGATATGGGAAGCGAAGTTGGACGCCGCCCTGAAGCCAATCCCCCAGGCGAGTCGGGAACAGCGATTAAGATTTATCAGTTCGAAATACGTTGATCGAGCATACGTGGAGCCAATTTCCGCAACACTGTCAAGATATGCCACTCCGGATGACACCCTACTGGCTGCTGTTAAGAAGAACGAGATTCAGCAGGTGCTATACGCGCTCGCATTAAGAGCCAACCCGAATATTCTCGATAAGATGAGAGGGACTCATGCGATTTGGCTGGCGTTGGCCGCGGCAGACCCGGCGTCTCCATCGCCGACTCCGAGTGTGAACTCCAACGAAGCGGATATGAAAGCGGTACCATTTCCGGTCGCTGAACTGCTCACTCAAAATGGCGCTCAGATTCCAACGTCTTTACCCGCCTTCCCACTGGGCCGGTACGCTCGACAATACTACGAGCAGAAGCTCGGCAAGGGCCAAGAGACGATGGGCACCGACGTGCTCGGCTCATTGCCTCTTCATCTGAGCTCGAATGACAGGTCTCAACGCGAAAGAGAGGTCAGACTACAGAAGCGTGTGAGCGCCGGCGGACGACTGGCAAAGTCTCCCATACCCGAAAGGTAGGAAAATAGATTTTGGGATCGTTGGGCAAGCTTTGCGTTGTGTTATCACGTCCACGAGCTGCCTCGGCTGCGAAACGTATCGGTGGCCAGCTGTGATGCAAGACTGTAGTATGTGTAGAGTGGATGGACATGCTTTGTCGCCCTCTTTCTTTCTCTTTCTTTGGATGGACCGGATTTGGTGAAGAGTATGGGACACGGAGATACCCTTTATTATTAACTACGTGGTATTGATCAGTGTTGACTGGTACCCCGGCGGCTTGAGTTGTTATGAAAGCTGGGGCGACTTATTATGGACATGGGCGTTTGGGAGGTTGCCCTCAGAATGAGAGGCATTGGCTTTTGTGCAAGGTGAGGCGACATTGAAGGCGCAAGGTTGGCCACACATGGGTGCGATGCAAGTGTATGTATCAAAATGGCCGGTGTTCTGATATTCTTAGGTCGGCCGATCATCTTGGAAGGAAAGTATTGGAAACACGCTTGAATGAATGTGTATTATGGATAGGTACGCAGAATAGTTGGTAATAGTAATGGGCATGGGGCAGAGCAAGGACGACAGCAGCCTTTGAGCCCAGGTATAAAACGACCTCTACGCTGCCCTATGCAAGCTTGATTGCGTCAAAGGTCTTTTTGCTGGTAGTCATTACCGTGCATGACGGAGCGTGCCGCTAAGAAAAGCAGCCTTACAGCTGTGATGGTGACTCTACGGAGTACAGCGTCATGAGTCACGCCTGGTGAGTGGCATCACTTGAAGAGAATTGTGTGACTGGCAAGGACGCCACGTGCCGGGTCGAAGTGAGGCAAAGTGACAGGTTAGGGCTACAAGCTCAGGCGACATGGTTGGTGGCACTATGTATGATATCTGGTGCTACACCAGATACGTTAGCACTCAAGCCCAGCACAATACAAGACCCTGATGCTGCCGAATTTATCGTCCCCCTAGGCACAGGGAAAGCTTCGGATCCGTTGACTATGCTGCTGACGAAGGTCTTGTTGCCTACTGCTGCTGCTGATAATTTTACTATTATCTTATGTGACTGTTTTTTTTTTTTTTCCTCCGGAGGCCCTGCCGGGACCACCTGCCGCGAGCTTATGCCTGCGGCAGCCCACGCCTGCAGCCAGCTTCTTCTACGGCAAAATCTTACCGTCTTTTTTCGTATCTTGGAGTTCCTTAACACCACATCTATACGATGTAGTGCATTTCGACACATCAAGAATTTCATTAACCAATGGCCAAGCGAATTAACAAATTAGACCAATTAGAAAGAGGCAGAAAAAACTGAAGATCACAGGTGCCAGCTTATTAAAGATGTAAAGCGGGAAAGCTACGCTCCTCCCAGCTCTTGCCCTCGCCTTGCTAAATCGCAAATTTCACGCAAAGCTCCGCTTTACCTGATTACTTTGCCTTCTTCTAGTATCATTGCGCACCAATCAGTAGCTGTGAGTATAGCTTTGCCTGATGGGAACATGTCAAGGTGGGCTCGGATATTTGTGCCTCGTCCCAAACGTGCGGCTCGGCCCAGTTTCTTTGTCTTGCATCATGTCGCGTTTTTTACCTGCCTGATTGTTTTGCCGTATGGTCGTCATATGGGAGAGGATTGAGGGCTGAGTAGCTCATCTGGATTTCACTTGTGGCATGGGCTAATTAGGGCACGGCATATCGCGGCATCAAAGTCTTACTCGTAGATGTGGGTGTGGCTGAGTGACAAGTTTACAAGGACCGGGACGTGCAGTTAGTTCACTGAGATGAGCGAGATGGGCATTCAGTCAACTAGATAATTGCCGTGACTGGACTTGTGTGGTTGCGGGACTGTATACAAAACACGTCAAAAGACTGACTACCTACCTACCATGTCGAAAGAGAGCTGTCGCATCTTATTAATGTATTATTAGGCACCTCAGGTACTCACAGCTCCTGGCAAGCAAAGTGGCGGGTGGCTCAGGCAAGTAGGACAAATATAGACGCATCGAGTCAACAGGACAGGTGCGGCATGACGGGTAGACACTCGACGGTCGGGAACGTGACGCTAATCACGTCCCGCGGAAGCCAAAGCAGCAAAGTCACAAGTCACCAGTACAGCCCGGATTACGGGGCAGATTGAAGCTAGCGCCAACTATTGCGTGTTGCTAATGGCCCCAGCTGGTCCTCTCCCCCCACCTGCTGGGGCAACCTGACATGCCTCCAGCTGGGCAGAACGATCAGGGTCTCAAACTGGTAAGTTAAGTTCCAGTACTTAAGTTCTGGGCTGCAGGGTAGGGAGTACGGAGCACCGGCTGGGTCCAACATTCAGCGTCCCCATGCACACCAGCTTTCCCCAGGCTTCCGTCCAATCCACCACCATCCACGACTTGCCGCACTCCGCCATCCTGTCTTTACAAATTCCTCATTGTACACCCATCATCGCCAATTCACTTAACCGTGCATCTTGATCTTGAGTTTGCTCTGGACCTTTGTACCCCTTTCTCCAGGCCGACTCAACTTAGGTTTTTCTTTGCTGCTCCTCAGTCCACTCAGGACATGGCGCCGCGCAATGAAAAGAGCCACTTGAAGCGCCAGCGCGTGAGTTTCACCGCCCAACGTCTGCCTGCTTGCGCACGCATGCTGCTTCTGTCTTGTCCCTCCTGCCCAAGTTGCTCACTCGCTTACCAACCAAATTGAAACAAAAACAGGGTTCATTGCCCGAGGACGCAACTGAGTCTAAGAAACCTCGGCGATCCGACCGCCTATCCTCACAGACTGGCGCTGCCGACAAGACGCCGATTATTAACAAGCAGCATCTTCCGTCGCCCGTCACACACGTCACCAACAACGACTCCGGAGAGGCGTACAAGGACGCTACTCCTACGCCGCCCGTGCGCAATAATGAAGAGGTGACACCGCGCAAGACAGATGAAGCTTGGGCCCAGAGTCAAGCTTTATCCTCGCCACCTCAGGACACCCAGCCGCTGAGTCAGTTTGTCGATCGACACCCGGCGCTCTGTGACGAGGTGGAGGATGAGGTCAAGGAAGGCGTTTGGGGTTATCTGGTGCCCCTAGATCCCAAGTATGGTGACAAACCATTGGTGCTGAAGAGACGAAGCGCCTGTCCGCTGCCAGATGCAGTTGCTGCTGCCAGTAACGGGGAGAATCAGGGGTCCAGTAGCAAGTCCACGCCCTTGCAGGCGGAGGAAGCTTATGAGCGAACCAAGGTTAAGGGCGCCTCTTCTCGTGGCTATCTAATAGGCCGGCACCCCGAGTGCGGTACGTTGGCCTGGGCTCCCTCCCTAAATTTTTCTGTGGCACCCTTTGAACTAAGATCATACTCTGCAGATGTTGTCGTAAACGAAGGCGTCGTTTCGAATCGACACTCCCTATTGTTTACGGAAAATAGTGGGACAGATACCGTAGCCATTGTCGAGGATCTCTCCAGCAACGGAACCTACGTGAATGAGGCTATAGTTGGACGTAATCAGCGTCGTGAGCTGGAAGACCAGGATGAGATTGCCGTTCATGGCAAGGCCAGGTTCATCTTCAGATATCCGCAAAGCCGACACACAAGCGCCTTCTTGCAGCAGTACACATTATTGGAGAAGCTTGGTAAGGGCCACTTTGCCGAAGTTTACCTCTGCATTGAGAAGTCAACTGGCCAACGGTACGCTGTCAAAATCTTTACTAAACCACCCGGCATGGAGGATCGATCAAAAACCGAGGGTCTGCAGCAAGAAATTGGCGTGTTGATGGGAGTCAGCCATCCCAATGTGCTGTGTCTCAAAGATACGTTTAATGAGCGAGATCGTGTTTATCTTGTATTGGAGTTAGCATCAGAAGGCGAGCTTTTTAACTTCATTGTCATGAAGCAAAAGCTCAGTGAAGATGAGACAAGAAAGCTTTTCTTGCAGCTCTTTCAGGGTATCAAATATCTGGTATGTTCAGTTAGCTGCAAGACTAAAACCTGGTACGGTTGTATGATGCTAACTAGCCTGGTAGCACGAACGAAACATTGTTCACAGAGATATAAAGCCAGAAAACATCCTGCTTGTTGATAAGAACTTGCACGTGAAATTGGCAGATTTTGGTCTTGCTAAAATCATTGGCGAAGAATCCTTCACAACAACGCTTTGTGGAACCCCGAGCTATGTTGCGCCAGAAATTCTTGCCGAAACCAAGCAACGGAAATATACCAAGGCAGTCGATATTTGGTCTCTGGGCGTAGTGCTGTACATTTGTCTCTGTGGTTTCCCTCCATTTTCAGACGAGCTTCACTCTAGGGACTTTCCTTTTACCCTATCACAGCAGATTCGAAGTGGCCGGTTTGATTACCCTTCGCCTTACTGGGACTCTGTCGGTGACCCAGCTCGTAAGTGACTCGCCCTATTTTGAACACGTTTGCACGTTTACACGGTGAAACTGGATACTAACGACCAAACAGTTGACCTCATTGATTCCATGTTGGTTGTGGATCCAGAGCGAAGGTATACCGTCGACCAGTGTCTTTCTCACCCTTGGCTGACCCAGAACACGCCTGGTGTAAATGACAGCACAGGCGGCCTTGTTGGAGGGCTTGCCGGGTTGGAGGTCAATCGCCGAGCACCCGTTCGGGAGCGAACTCTTCTCGCAAAGCTCAACTCTGTTCAGGTCACAGCCCATGTGGCGGTTGGGGATGATAAAGCTCCAGTCAAGGTATTCTCCAAAAATCAACAGCGCGTCACCAATACCTCCAAGGAGAAAGCACCAGATCACCACAGAGCGCCAGGGGAGTTCATGGGGCTGGGTGGTAAAGGGGATCAGCCACTCTTTGGCGATGATAATTCCAGCATCTATACGACAGCCGAAGCAACGAGCAAGGGTGTCAAGAAAACAAAGGCCCACAGACACTAAGTCTCATCCGATCTGGCTTCTTGACCATTTAGGCAGGCAACTTAGACCGTGCGGTACAACACTCCGAGCCAAACTTTCATTTTGACCATTTATAGGATAGTGTGCGAGACATGGTTGATTTTGTATCATGTAGCATGTACATAGAATTTACGGCGCCGGGGCTGTCATGGAGTGATGGGTTATGGCGCGTGGCTACACATCTCTCTACTTTGGCTATGCGAATAATGTTAACTGGTAGTGTCAGGACGACACGCATGGCGCTCTCTGGACTTGTATACAGAGTCTAGTCCAGGAACGAGACGTCGGTTTGTTATCGGTGCTGACAGTGGAATTCGTGTCATGAGAAGCGTAGAAACAAAAGTTATCTTGGTTGCGATTAATACAATCTATTAAATGCATACGATGACCAGACCAGGTCAAGCCAAGTTCCGGCAGAGTACGCATACTGTCATCTCGATATCACCCGCAATGTTTGAAGTCCACACGTGCCAGATCACATGTGGAACTAAGCGAGAGCGGTGACAGCTAGCTCCCACACATCAAGCGCGGCAGAAAAATCATCGGCGGGGAGGTACCAGTCCAAGCAAAAGCCCCCCCACCACAGGGCTATTCCGGACGTCGACCCTGCCAGTCGGACGTTCAACATCACATTTTCCGCTCCTCGAGTTCCACCCCCTCTCCGTGCAGACGCTGTGTCTTAACAGCGATCGCGAGTCCGCCTAGCCTCTCTCCCTGCCGCGACTCTCGCCGTTTCTGTTCCTAGTCAGATCTTTAACGAGGACTGATCACCGAGGAGAAATTGATCCGGTTTCCCCCCCGAAAACCCCCCCCCCCCACCGCCAACGCCAGCTTCAAGCGACGAACGACCTGACGTTAAAAAAACCAGCCCGCGAGGCGAAAGCGAAATCCAAAAACCCAAAATGCCCGCCGCAAAGAACAATGCGCAGCCCCAGCTGCTCTTCGTGGATGGAACATTTGAGGAGCTCGCCAAGGAGATGGCCGAGTATCTGAAAGCCGAGGAAGCCGTCCAACTAGCGAGCAAGGACAAGGTATCCAAGGAGGATGTTTTATCGAAGCTGGTCGCTGCGTCACCGGGCCTGAGCACCGTCCCCGAGAAGGAATACACGGCCGCGTCGAACCTGTTGATTCACCTCGTTCTGCAGTCTGCGGACCCTAAGAAGCATCTGCAGACTCTTTGCGGCAATCTCGCCAAGGTACCCATCAACTCGTCCGTTCACGGTCCAGGACTGTCGCTCAACGCCCTGACGACCGTTTTCAACCTTCTTCCCCAGGAGGATGTCATCCGCGCGCGCATCTTCCTCGAGATTGTCAAGTTTTTGAAAACACACAGCATGTTTGAGTACTTGCGGCCGTATTTGGAGAACCTGAGCGATTGGCTCGAGGCCTGGGATGCCAGCGAGGAGATTGAGCGCATGATTTACGAGAACGTTGCCGAGACAGCTATGGAGGCTGGCGAAGAGTCCATTAGCTACGAATTCGTACTCAAGGCCATGCGGACCTTTGACGCCGACGAGAAAGACGAAATCACATCCGAGGATGCGCAAAGACTATCCCTCCGTGCCATCAAGATGGCTGTCCTCTCCAACACCTACTTCCTGTTCCAAGACCTACGTGCTATCCCAAGCGTGCAGGCCCTCAGCGATTCGCACCCCATCTACTCGCAACTGCTGGATATCTTTGCCGAACAGGATCTCGAGGACTATACCGACTTCACCGAGGAGCACGAAGGCTGGGTGGAGCAGCAGAAACTCAACCCCGAGAGACTTCACCGCAAGATGCGCCTTCTCACGTTTGCCAGTCTGGCTGCCGCCATGCCCAGTCGCGAAATCGAATACACCAAGATCGCTAAAGCTCTACAAATCCCCCAAGAGGATGTCGAGATGTGGGCCATTGACGTGATCCGCGCGGGTCTTGTGGAGGGCAAGCTGTCCCAGCAGCAGCAGAAGTTCCTCGTCCACAAGGTCACATACCGCGTATTCGGACAGAAGCAGTACCAGGAGCTGTCTACCCGCGTGGACCATTGGCGGGCTACGCTCCAGAACGTTCTAGGCGTGCTGCGCCAGGAGCAAGTTAATGCCAAGACCCAAAAGGAGCGGGAGGTCCAGGACCTGGAGCGCAAGTTGAATAACGCTGGTATAAGTGGTGGCAACCAGGGCAGCAGCAACCGACGACAACAGCGAGAGAGGACCGACAATGACGACTAAACGAGACGTGGACTCACTCGGGAAAAGGGGGGTCCACAATGAAAAGACAAAATGAAGTCTGATAAAAAAAATTAAGCCATATATACCAATCCAGCCAAAGGGCACAATTGAGCAGCCAGAGGAAGATTCACTCCCGAATTGTGTTGGCGTGAGGAGGGGTAGTGGCCTGGCGGTTGATTGGTGGCAAAGGAGGGGAGGGATTTCTCCCCCTTTTTACCAAAACAAACCCATTTTTCTGTTGTGTTAATAACGTCCGTTTTGAGGGTACGAAACCGAAATAAACCCACATGTTTTTGCGAATGGCGTAGCCGGTTTTAGCATGAGATGTTTCTAGCTTTTCCTGCATGACGTACTTGCATGGGGGGTTGAGGGGGGAAGTTAAAAAGTAGATTCAATCAAGACTTTTGAGGGAAAAGGAAAAAAAACTGGAAAAATAGAGCTTAAATTCTTCTCTCTGTCCCTCTCTCTCTCTCATGGATTTTGATGTAATGTGACTTAGCGTGACGTGACGTGACGTGATGTGGTGTGGTATTGTGTAGTGCGATGATGATGCGGCTTCGACAACGGCGTCACGTAAAGCATGGTTGTGAACTAACTGACTGACTGATTGATTGTATCGATCTGAAATGATGACCACTTCTCCGTACTGGGGTTATTCTATCCACAACAAAGTAGATTGGCTATTCAGGCGGCATGGCACGCGGGATGAAGTGAATGAAACATTATCGTATAAGTGCTAATCTAGATGAAGGAGCACGTTACCTTCCTTCCCTTCCCTCCCCCGGACCAAAAAGAAATAAATTGCAGGTGTGTTTACCCGTGTCTCTCCTATATCGTAGGATGTTTTCCAAATCTATCGTGACTTTTGAGTCTTATCTATGCAAAAAAGAAAGGGGGTTTAAAGGTGAAGAAAAAAAGCCGAGGCGAGGGAGAAGGAAAATTTTGGTGAAGTGATAATAAAAGTACAAGAATGTATCAAAGCACCGCCGAACGAAAATTATACATGAAATGGGGGGTTGCGGTAGCGAAAAAAAAACAGCACGGCACTTGGTTTTCAACTTGGAAAGCATAACAAACACAAGCCTTTCTTCGTAATTTTCTCACTCAAACTGCCCACTGTGCCTCCCCCCCAAAAAATATTAAAACTCCTTGCCGAGCCTCTCAGTCAAGTGCTTCTGCGTCTTGATGAACACATCATCGGGCGAAGGCGTGGCATCAACCTTGACCACTTTGCCCTGCTTCTCATAGTAATCGACAACAGGCATACTCGTCTCGATAAAGGTTCTGAAACGTTTGCGAATGCTCTCAGCATTGTCGTCAGCACGACCGCTTGTCTTGCCGCGCTCCAGAAGGCGCTCCTCCATGACCTTTTCGGGGCAGTCGAAGAAAAGAACCATCTTGGCGGTGCAGACGGACTCTTCAAACTTGTGCGCTTGATCAAGTTTACGAGGGAAGCCGTCGATCAGGAAGCGGCCCTTGGAGGAGCCGCTTTTTTGGAGGGCCTCGGTCATGGCGTTCTCGAGGAGCTGAATGGTCACTTCCATAGGGACGATGAGGCCATTCTTGATGTAGTCGCGGATGAGGTCGCCGAACTGAGAGCCAGGACGCTCTTGCTCGGCGCGCAACAGATCACCGGCGGAGAGATGGGTGAAGCCATATTTCTTAACGAGGTTGGCGCACTGGGTTCCCTTACCGGCGCCGGGGCCGCCGAGGACGAAGAGCACGGTTACGTCGGAGGGAGAGAAGGTTGGTGATGATTTGACCGGAGGGGGCAATTGCCCGTCTGTCTTGGGGGCTTCAATCGAGCGAGGCATGTCTACGGAAAGATGACCATGTCAGAAAAATGATTGCCGCAGGGACAGAGCCAGGGCCAGAGCGTGCGAAAGCTTCCGCACGTTGCAGATATACAAGTCGGGTAGTGTTTACTGACCTTTCCGGCGATTCACGAGACCGATGTATCCAGCAGTACCAACAGCAACCACAGCAATGAATGGCCAAAACTTGACTCTATCTTTGTTGCCGGATGGTCCTCCAGAGGAATAAAAACGGTGTTGGCGGGATGAGGTGCGCCAACTCGCTGATACAGGCGACGTCGAGGCTGAGTTGGCTGGTCTGGTGGCAAGACGGCTGGCCAGGCGGCACGGGAGAGACATGCGTGAAGCCATTGGACGGGACGGGATGGTGTGTGAGTCGCTGCAGATGCAGATGCAGATGCTGGTGTTTGAGCGTGAAGCGTGAGCCGGCTGACGCTAGGATGTTGCTGAATTTCTGCACGTGGGACGGGATTGGGAAGAAGGGGGGCAGCAGGGGTGGCGGCGACACCAGGGTGGAAAGAGTTGATAAGAAAATAATTTAAGGAGATGTTTCACGCACTTGCGAAAGCGGATCACGCAGAGGTGGCAGCGTGATGAAACCAGGCGTCTTCGCTAAGAGAATACATGCATGAAAGCAAGAAAGAGGAAAATTAAAGGAAGTAAAAGGAAAAGGAGGCCCGTTTTGCAATGCAACGCAAGTGCAATTGGCTAGTTAGTTGGTTAATTCGTTCACTAGAAAAGCGACGAGAGCGGCATTGGGACCAGGATAAGCACGCGCTATCACGTGAAGGGCATTCAAAGGTGAAGGGGAAGGGAAAAGGGACGAGGGAAATGGGCATTGATTGATTATTTGAGGCCCGACCAACTTAAACGAACACCTCCATCGTATTTGTGGTGATGCGATGCCCATAAATCCCACGAGATGCAGGCACTGTGGAAATCCATCGCGTAGATGGATAGAGCTTTTTCGTCGCGATGCATGGTCTACCCAAGCTCCCCTCCCCCCTCCCCTCCCTCCACCCAGCTATCAAATATCTGGCCGACTATGTAGTTAACGCCCAGATTGACAGCATGACGATTGGCCTTTAACTTGTTGACTTTCGATGCCAACCGACCTGCCAAGTTGAGGCTAAAGAGCAGCCACAGTCCCCCGTCAGCGCTTGTCTAGTCGAGCAATGCTGCGCATGGTGAGGACAACGGCCCGACTGGGAGATGCCGCTATACCCGTCCGAGAGCAAGCCAGCCTCATTCTTAACGTATTGGATTTTATTTGAATAAACACCATGGGTTCCCAATACAGACGGGGCTACCTCATGAACTCGCCGCAGAAATGAGAGCTCGTCCGTACACCCTGGCTGTCGCTCTCGCCGGCACGGCCAGCACATCAACCAGCTGTGTAAGTCACATTCATAGCCCCCTGCCATCCTCCACCCTCTATATCTATCCGTAACTCATAGACTAATAAGCAAATTCCATCCATCCGCCCCAGTGCAACCAAATCAGACACCATCTGCCCTCATTGACGAGCTTTCCCGGCTCTGCGCACTACAACACCACCGAGTCGTCCTACTGGTCCCTTCAGGAATCCGACCTCCAGCCCGCGTGTATCATTCATCCCACCTCCAGCCAGCATGTCTCCCAGGTCATGTCCGTCGTCTCCAAAGACCCGGATTGCCTCTTCGCCATCAAGGGACGGGGACATAGTCCCGCGGCGGGGTTTGCCAACATCCAAGGCGGGGTGACCGTGGACATGACGGGCCTGAGCAACGTCCAAGTCGCTCCAGATCATGCTGTTGCACAGGTAGGCGCAGGGGCAGATTGGCTTCATGTATACCAGGCACTCGAGCCTTTAGGGGTGGCCGTCGCCGGGGGCAGGAATGGCCTTGTTGGTGTCGGGGGTTTATTGCTGGGTGGTGGAATATCTCATTTCACCACCAAGGTGGGCTGGGCTTGTGATAATGTTGTCAACTATGAGGTTCGTCTCTCGGCGCTTAACCCTTGGCATCGTTCCCTCCCCTATACATGGATCAAACGAGAAGAGAGAAGAAGAAAAAAGGGAAAGAAAAGGAGAAGGAGAAAAATACAGAAAAGCAGACAAACAGGAGGGGCGGGAATATAAAAGGACAGAAAACGAGAACAAAGCTAACAAGTACTAAAAACATCAAGATCGTCCTCTCCTGCGGCAAAATTATCCAGTCCAACGCCTCCCATCACAGCGCCCTTTTCCACGCCCTCCGCGGCTCCGCGACCAACTTCGGCATCATCACCCGCTTCGACCTCAAAACCTTCCCACAGTCCAACATATCCATCACCAGCCTAGCGCACGACATTTCTCACCGCCACGCCGTCTTTGGCGCCTTCACGGACATTATTACCGCCACGCCGTTCGACGAGAATGTTTCCCTTGTGAGTGGTCTGCTGTTCAATTCGTCCTCCAGGCAGTGGAGCTTGACCAATTCTGCCGTCTATGCAGAGCCGGTTTCTCATCCGGCAGTGTATGGGAATCTGTCGTCCGTCCCGAGCCTGAGGAATAGCACAACCGTGATGTCGCTTGCGAAGTTCGCAGATGAGAAAGATACCCCACCCCTGTAAGTGACGTTTGTGTGTCCCAACTTGGCTTTTATGGTTCTCCGAATTGGTGCATTCTGAGCTGATTGGATTTTGAATTTGTAGAAATTGGCTATTCGCTACAGCCACGCTGAGGCCGTCAAGCGCGTTCATGGCGGAAATGTTTGACATTCTGAATGAAACATTGTATGAATTTAATCCTCCCGCCGGTATTGTGTGGAACGTCGCACTGGAACCACTCGCTGGCCGCATGTTGCATACTGGAGAAACGCTCGGCATGAGGACGACTGAAAAGGGTTACAGTAAGCTTGTTTTCTTCGGGCCCTCCCTTCTCAGTTTGAAGTAAATCGACACTAATTCGCCCTTTTCGCAAGTTGTTCTCTTGTCTGCGTTATGGCCGGCTGCAAAGTCGAGGGAGAGAGTGGACAGCGTCGCGAGAGACGTCCTGTGCCGTATAGAAGACGCTGCTCGAAGAAAAGACCTGCTCCAGCGATTCCAATATCTCAACTACGCAGCCCCTTATCAGAAACCGCTCCAATCTTACGGCTTTGACAACTTCGATTTCCTAAAACAGGTAAGCCACGAATATGATAAGCACGTGGTATTTCAAAAACAACTCAGAGGTGGCTATAAAGTTGTGTAGTCTTTATATTCAAAAGGTAGCTACTATAGCTTGAACGTCCCCAAGATACAATGCCCCTTTTCTAAGCCTCATTTTCATCGCACACGCAGACCTTCCTTCCATTTTTTTTTTCTTTTCTGGTATTTGTCTAAGGTTCCATCATATCAAATATCCTGCCCAGAAAAATTAAGAAAAATATGTTTATGTTTCATATGTGCATGGGAGATTGCGGCGTTGGTGAATCATATCAAATGCCAAGCCAGCCAAATCGCCTCCACCTTCTCTGAAGCTGGGCTCTCCCGGTGTTTTTGCCGAAATTTATTTGCCATTGCCGTTGTAGGCAAGGTAGTTGACAGTGCCGGAGGGAATGCCCTTGAGGACGTTCTTGGTGGAGAGAGACTGGATGCGGCTGCAAAGAGCAGCAGGGTTGGAAGATCCCTCAAGAGCGGAGAGGTAGGCAGCGAGACCGGCAATGTGGGGAGTAGCCATAGAGGTACCGGAGATGGTGCGCTAGGTTTCTACAGTTAGCTTGATTTTCTCTTATACAAAAAAGGGCACAAATCGAGAAAGGCAAATATTAGAAGACGACGCGAGGTTACTTACGGTGGTGCCGCCAATCCAGGTGGAGAGAACGTCGGTTCCGGGAGCGAAGATGTCGACAACACGGCCGTAGTTGGAGAACACAGATCGGTTGTCGTTTCGGTCAGTGGCGCCAACAGTGCAGGCAGTGGTCTCAGAGGCAGGAGAGGTGTTCTGGGCATCACGGTTGTCGTTACCGGCGGCGACGGCAAGGAAGACGCCAGAGCGGACCAGGGAAGCGGCGGCTTGGTTAACCGAAGCAGCGTAGCCACCTCCCAAGCTCATGGAGGCAATGGCGCCCTTGGTGCAGCCACGGCTCTTGAAGTCCTTCGCGACGTAGTCCATGCCAGCAATGATGGCAGAGTAAGAGCCTGAGCCAGAGTTGTCAAGAACCTTGACACCATAGAGCTTGGCCTTCTTGGCAACACCGTACGACTTGCTGCCAATGGTACCAGAGCAGTGAGTTCCGTGGCCATTGCCGTCGGTGTTCTGGCCGTTGATGAAGCTCTTGAGGAATTTGGCACGACCCTCGAATTCCTGTCGCAAACACAAACTATTAGTTTTCCCATCGGGATAAAGCCAGGTGGAACCAAGATTAGAACTTACAGGGTGGCTGGCCTCGATACCAGTGTCGATGATGTAGGCGCAGGTGCCGGCACCAGCACTGTTGTCATATCGGTAGGTGGTGCTGCCCTTTGCGCGGTGGGAGATGCGGCCAAGACCCCAGGGAGCTCCGGACTGCTCAACGATGGCGTTGATGTGCATCATAGCGTCCTTCTCGACGTAGTCAACCTAGATATTATATGTTAGCAACGATGTCTAAAGTAATGGTCTTGTAGCTGCCATTTCGGATTCCTGTTTCAAGCGTAGTTTTGTTCGTTGTCTCCAGTATCTTTTTCGAATGGCTCTGCAGCTAAATGTGACCCTGAAGACCGGGAACCACTTACATCAGGGTGAGATCGAAGAGACTTGAGCTCAGCCGGGGTGAGACGACCAGCGAAGCCCTTGAAAGCGGTCTCGTAGACGAAGTCGGCCTTGGCCTCGAGGATGTTCATGGACTCATCGACGGCAATGCGGGCAATGCCATCCTTGAACTTGACAATGTACTTGTCGGAAACGACATCGACACCACGGGGAGTCAGGAGAGGAGCAGGTTCAGCACGTTTCTCAACTGCAGGAGCAGCTAGGACGGCAGGGAGAAGGGCGAGAAGAACAGACAGCTGCATGATTGCGATGCTAGTACCAGACCAGAGACCAAAAAAAGGGCAAGGCAGAAATGGAAGATGATATGATGGATTGGAGCTTGAGGCTTGAGGCTTGAGTGACGAGGATGAGTCTAAACAAGATTCGAGATTGAGGGGACGAGGGAATGCCTCAATTTATATTCAAACGAGACGCTATCAAAATGTCTGTGTAGTGTAAACAACAGTAAAGATACTCGGATGTCCAAAATAACCTACCACCCTGATCCATGACCTTCCAGAAGTGGCAGCTGATGCATCTAACTCTTCCCTCGGACAACAGCAAGGCTAACTATGCTGTACATAGGGCCCAGGCTCAGAGCCCGGCCTGTAAAGCGCAACAGAGGCGTTCGATATCTAGCGTCTCGGATACCACACTAGGGGTACCCCCTTTGGAAAAGCAAGGGCTCAACAACTTCTTCTTGTATGCTAGCGCAAGCCTTCGTGGCAATTCTACAAGTATTGTATGAATCTGGGGAACGGCACCTTGTAGTAACCTTGATCGGATCTTAGCCAAAGTGTCTGGTACTAGTTGGCCGTTGTACCCTCGGACGAATACCTGATCAGCTTATTTGAGCCAGCGGTGGGAAAGTATTTTTGTATTAGAGCATCCATCCGCTGTTGCACAAGATACGGCCTAATTGTGATTCGGAAAGCCCGTCGCGGGCTAGTGGCTTACACCAGTATACACCTCCGGCCGTGGCAAACTTGGCCGGAGAAGGAAGTGTGAATAGAGGCCGCTCCTTTCATTTGCTAAACTGCAGTTAGACATCATAATCCTTCGTGTTTGTTTTGTGGGTCTCCCCTGGTGCCGACGGCAGTTCTTTCTGGCGAGTTCATACGATAGTATACCCGCAAATGCGTGATGGTGACTTGAGATTGGCGAATTCGCTCGTGATGGGTCGGCGTATTGGGACTGCTTGTTCACAGACTCGGATAAGAGCTGAAGTTTCGAGAGTAAGCCGAGCTCTTCAGTATCATCCAATGAAAAGCAACCAAAGCACAGCCGAGCGCAGACTGCCTTATCGCCGCTGTTTGACTTGCAGATGACTCTCCACCCGCTTATTAGCACTCGCTGCACACACAACTCGCGTCACATCACTCGCACACCAATGGGCGCCTTGAGAGGTTGCAACAACAAGTGGCCGCCGGCGCGCTAGCAAGCCTCTGTATTTTTGCCGAGACCTCGGAGGATACGGAAAAGAGGGTTTTATTCAACGCAAGTGTAGTTGCGATGTAACCTCCAAGTTGGCGCTTCCGTGTGCCTTCCTATTTCTTCGACGGTGGGGAGGGGGAGGAGGGCCGATGGCGAAGTAGTTGGCCGGCGAGGGATGGGTCCCTTTGTCAAGAGCGCAGCCACTGACTAGTTACCATTGCTTCAAAATTGTATTTCCGTATGTGGCTATTCTAATAATAATCATCTTCAGGCGTTCGGGTTGGTTAAATAGATTAACTGCGGGGGCTATTGCTTGTTAAATACGTCTAAAATTGGATTCTAATCATTGCACACAGCTGTCAGAACAATCCTGGCGCCGGAGAGGCAAGTCGACAATTATCAGCTATGCACATTTTGCGCAATGCGTGGGTTTAGGTGGTGTTGAGCGCTGGACGGGGCCGTCCGTGCAATCATTTTCGCTGGCCTCGTCTAGATTCAGCGCACATTCGAGCAGTTTAACCAAACGGACTATGCGCCGTCATCATCTTATTGGCGAGGTTTGGCCACCCATTGACGCCAAGATGAAATGGCCATGACGGCGTGGTCACGATGACTGGGAGACTGCCACCCACCCACACCCTCCTCCAACGGAGCAGAGAAATTAGAGCCATTCAAGGTTCCAAATAGGAAAGAGGTAAGCCAAAGCATCATTGGGCGGATAGGCATACATGCGATGCATAATGTAGCTGGTCAACTCTGTAGCTTATTTTTCGGAAGGCGGGCTCGGAGATATGGTTAGATCGATGAGGGTTGAGGGTGGGGATTGGGGGAGGGGGAACTCAGAATCACATATGCCAGAAGGGCTGTTGTGCGCGATTCGAGCCGCTCCTTGCCCGCATTCAGATTCGCAAGACGAACACCTCCGCTGCCAAGGTACGTAAAAAGGATACCCGGATCATATTACCTTTCAATTAATCTGGGGTAATTGAGACGGTACTTTGCCGGTGTCACGGATGTCGTATTGCAGTGCTCCTAAAACTATGCACGTCAATCGGGAACGGAAAGAAGAAAACGTGACTTGACATACATAGTGCCCTCTACAAGACAGACCTTGTCCCAGTCGCAAAATCTGATGGCAAGACAAACTTCGGTGTTGCTGTCATCATGAAAGCATGGCGGTCAGCCCACCAGAGACCCAGCATGAGCATGGCTGCCAAGTGCCGTTAGCTTGGGAAGAGGTGTGTGTGATGTGATGCCATTAGAGAGGAGGAGTGTCATGCGCAACAGCTTATTTGCTCACAACGAGTGAAACCAAATGACAATCTCCGTGTGACCAGATAACGTTCATGTCCTATCGGAACTGCTTACCCTCTCCCTTGTCCTTCGTTCATTATGTTCAAGTGTACGGTGTACAAAGAGCATCAAGAACTGGAGGCGTGATGCTTGCTCCACAATCCCTGATGGCTGCAGACCCTGGTTCGACGGTGGACGGGTAAGCCAGCAATCCTAGTCAGCCCTTGGCATGTTCCTGCGATGCTGGAGTAGCTACCTAACTAGGCACCTTGTTAGACAGCTGGATCGACTAGCAGCATGCTCGGCATATCTGAACTCTGGCGAAGATGGGCAACGTAAGTCAGTCACTGAGTGGTATGTACAACATAGCCTCAAGGCTGTGAGGCTGGAGGATTTTTTTTTTTTTCTCAAGTGAGGCAGTGAGTCAAGGGAACAATAGTATTGTCAATAACACGTTAAGGCTGCAGGTCCACCGCACGCATTGATTGGTGTTGTGCTCAGTTCAGCACGGAGTAGTCCGAGGTGGTGGCGTGTGGCGTATGGGTGTGGCCTCAGGTACAATGCATCTCGTAATAAAGTGATTGGGTGTATGGAGTACGAAGGAAAGAGTGGAGGAGATTGTGTTGACATCACGGCCAGTCGAGGGATCAGGCCCTTGGAGTTGTCCCTCTTGGGTTCGATCCTCCGTATTGTAAGTATTCAATGTGCGGACATGAGTATGTAGTCGGTACATCACATTAATTCCATCCATCAGCTGCCAACAGAGCAAGCGAGGAAGCCTCTCGGCCGCCCCTGGACACTGGCGATTCGAAAGTTCTCCCGTCGTGCCTGCCACAGAAGGGTAGATACTCCGTCACACGCGGCCATTGGACGGCCCGACTTCAGCTGGAAGAGCTGTCGGATCAGCTCGTCTCCAATAAGCACTCCAATAAGCACCCCAATACGCACGGCAGGTACGATAGCCGTGGCTCTTTCCGATACGATGGCCTTTGCATTTTCTCCAACCTGATCGCCACTGTGCCTGGACCGCGAGCGATGCGGCTGCCTCCTGGCCAGTATTTGCTTCTTCATGGCAGTGAACTGACTGGTGGAGGGGCTCGAACCGCGAACTTAAAAATCAGCCTCACTACTCCGTACGGATTACTCCGTAGTTCATCGCCTATTCGCCTTACGCACTCCGTAGTGCATGATGTGCTTCGCATTATTCTGCGCTATCCAAAAACAAAAAAAAAAAAAAGCCCAGGCTCGGATAGCCACCCATGTCAAAACGTAACGCTTGACATATTGTTTTATTTATAACTCAATATATTATATGACGTACAGCGTGCGTGAAACCCTGTTTTTATTTGATTACCGCGTACCTCTGAACTGCGCACTTCTCATTTGAACTTGCCTAAAATGGACACTTTTGAAGGGAGACTAAGATTTGCCGCAGAGCCCCACGCAATCAATTGTCCTATCTGTGCTCTCTGGCTCGCTCCGCAGTCTGTAGTCTGTTGTTTGCTCCACAGATCCATTGTCCCTCTGGACCCTAACAAAACCTAGATTGACTTGGACTCGTTGGATGCGGGTCTGTTATGCCCAACCGCTCAACAGTCGCTACATATTATCGGTTGCCCCACTCGACCTCCCCGCTTCTTCCCAACCTCCACCTCCGTCGTCATGCGCAGGCTCAGCTTCACGGCTACGACTACTCCATACAGCCCATGCAATACAGTAGATACACATTGACACTCAGGATCCCTTGCGGCTGAATCCCATCGCTGTGGCAAGCACTAACTAATCAACTGCCCAAGTAAGGCATGTCTGCAGCCTTTGCAATTCGGCGTCTTCATTTCCCGGCAGACTGCGTGCAGCTTCTGGCTCGCTCGGTCTAAGAAGTGCCAGCTTCTGCTTTCGCCATGGTATCAACAACGCCTCCGCGGAAACAATATCCAGCTTCCACTCTGGCTACACCAGCATCGCATGCCAAGCCTCAAGAGCTTCCAGGCTCAGAGAGGAAGCGCCTCCGTGGTACATGGCAAGATGGACAGTGGTGGTGTAAGTGAGAAAATTATCTCTCCCTTCCCGACTTCCCCCAACCCCTCTCCACCGCTCCAGTTCTTCATTGTTGCGTTGCTGCCACATGTGCCTGCATTCTCGGATAGCAGTGGATCGTTTTTGCATGGTGCCTATCCAATATGTCATGCTGCATACAGACAATTTTCAATAATACTCAGCTGAACTAACATGGCTTTTTTTCTGCCTGTGACCAGGCAACTGTGAGCCTCGCAAATTGGCGACTCTCCGGGAGGTGAAGAAGCCTGGTCCAAATAAGGGTAGGTTTTTCTGGACCTGTGCTACCTATCCGTTCTGCGACTTCTTTCTGTGGAGAGATGACGCCGCAGTTCGAGAATTTGATCTTCCTGCAGCCACATTGTCGGTCTCGGATAATGCCCATGTCCAATATCAGCCGGGGCCACCCAGGCCAAAGACACCGACATTTACGCAAAAGCCGCTTGAGTCTTATGGTATTCAAACAACTCCAACCCGGAGACCTGGAATTCCAAGTACCGATGGTAGGGTAACTCAAGAGACCAAGTCCGCCTCTACCAGCTTCGGCAGTACTCAGACCCTCCGAGAACAGCCCCCATCCTCGTCAGTGCCCATTCCTGCTACACCCGGCTCAAAAAGGAAGCGAAATGACCAAAATGGTTGGAATCATGACGATTTCAGCGACCTGGACTCAGATGAAGAGCGTCAATTGGCGGAAATTGCCGACAGAAGTGCCCAAGTGGCAACACCACTGACACCTCTAGACGACATCTTCACCACGCCTGCCACGGATCGTCGTACCACGGACTTGGTGGCTGGTCTTCCAACGCCCTCTGTATCCAGAACACTGTTTCCTTCATCAGAGGTCAGACGCTCGAAGACGGTATCTTTTGGGGAGCCAGTTTCCTCGAGTGCTCTGACGACGCCGTGCAAAACACTGTTCTCTCACTCGGCAGCCAACGGCATTTCTGCGCCAAGCAGCCCCCCTGACGCTGTTCAAGATGTGACGGACCAGGTCATGACACTCCTCAAAGGGCATAAAGTAGATCCAATCGTCCTACAGTCCGTTCACAAGCTGTTAGACACGGCTTCGAGGAAGACTAAAGGTATATCCTCGGGCCGTGACGCGGTTCGCGCTGCACTACAGAAGAAGGACAAAGAGATCTCCCGACTACAGGACGAAATCCGAAATTTACAAGATCAAGCCGCATTCGATCAACAGAATCTGACAGAGGCGAAGCGGAAAATCATGCTGGCTTATCACGATATATGAAGCACATGAGACGTAATGAGCATTTTATTGGTATAGAGCTGTAGCGAGGTTTTCTTTGTTTTTTTTTCACATCATTTTGGGGCCTTTGGTCTTTTATTATACCATCTTTTAGCCACATTTGTGTTACTGGGTATGGAGTACACAGGTATAGAATCATGGAGAAAATCTATTCGAAATATTACTTGTCGCAGACCATGTTCTAAGTATCAACATCACTATTCTTCCGTCTCGCTTCTACCTTCCGTTGCTTCGCACTCCTTGCATCCTCCCTGACTTCACCTGCCAACCCAATTCAGTCGCTAGCCGCTCCCAACTCGCCCACGCCCTGTCTGCATGTCTGAAAATCGTTGTTCTGCCGTCCTTTGCCGTATTCCTCGCAAAGATCTCCATGCTTACCCATCCAGACCACCCCTTCTCAGCCATGGCTTTGGCGATATTTGAAACCGGCAAATAAGCTCCCTCTTCGAGCGGGAAAAGCCTCCCATTCCGGCTCAAAGCCATCAGTGCACCATGTCCGCTGTCTCTTCGCCAAGGGTGATCCTTTGTTAGAGTCTCCCCCATGCATTCAGCATCTGCAATTTGAAATAAAGGCATTTTCGTCATATCAAGCTCCTCCAAGAGCCTCTCCAGACTATGTTGGAGATTTTCATCTCCATTGACTCGTACGCCACTTGGGCGATCCGTGTCGATGTACCTCTTTCCACAAAAATTAAACGTGTCTTGTAAAAAGACCAAGTTGTCAGTCTTGCCGTCAGCACAAGCAAGCTGTATCCTCTCCCAGGCCTGTTCCCAATCCTGCACATGTGCCGAGAAACACAAGTTCTCATAGGCTACCTGTATGCCGTATGGTTTTGCCATGGCCGCTAGCAATTTTAAATCATTCGCTGCTGCTTGCGGATCATCCGTGTAAGCGGACCTCAGGTTGTCTGCTGTAGGAAGTGTAGCCGGCACACCGATGAGGTCGGCGCCAAGTATCTCTGCGATTTCCAGCCAGAGCTCAAACAGCTGGAGGCTTTGTGCCCGGAGAGCCGGGTCCGTAAGGCCGTCGAAGTTTCGAAACGGCTGGAGGGATACTACCTTGAGTGACAGCTTGTCGCACATGGATCGAACGTGGCGGGCAGCACCACGGAGAGCAGGCGCATCATCGGCATTGGCAGTTGTTTCTGCAGCCGATATGGCACGTTTTTCGGACACACGCCATTTTGCAAATTCAACCAGGTCCTCCATGTACATTTCGACGCCGAGAAAGCCTACTTCTCGGGCGGCAATAAGTTTGTCCATGAGGGGGAGGTCCGGCGCCCCAAGGGACATGGTTGCTATGCAAGGGAGGTATTGTCTTTCGATGCTTGTGGCATCTGAAGACGGAGGAGCCTTGGCATGCATGATTCTTTCAGTCCGGTGGCGTAGGGCGTTTCTTTGTCGATAGTAGACGGGCCTTCTTGTGGAGGAAGGAGCGGAGAAAGGTTAGATATGGTTCAACAGGAGGTTTGCCTGAATGCTGCTCGTGCTTCAATATTTGCTGCGCTTCAATTTTGCGGTGATTCAATATCGATTGTGCTTCTGTATTGATTGTGCCCCTATATTCTTCGGTATTGATTGTGCTTCGGTGTTGATTGTGCTTCAATATTGGGTTTGCTTCAATTATGGTTGTGCTTCAATATTGGCTGTGCTTCAATATTGGCTGTGCTTCAATATTGCTCGTGCTTTCACAATGGTCAACGCAAACAAGTCCAAAGTACCTTGGAGATGAGCAGAAATAGCAGCGAGTGAGCAGAAGTCCAGCCCTTCATTTATACCCGTCTCTCACGCAATGACTCGGCCTGTTTCAACACATCACCACGCAGTATCTACTAATTAACTAGGCAGCTAACCGAGCCGTGCCCGTCGCATCCCAAAACACCAAATCTAAACAGTATTTGGCTCCCCTCCCCCTCCCCCACTGTGAATCCGACAAACGCTGTTGCCTACGCTCGAGGGTGGTCGTTGTACCAAAAACCCTTACAATCAGACATATCAAGATCCGCGGGGAAGGAAGACGTTTACATTCACAGATTCCAGGAGTTCGGACACGCCTGCCAATCACGCGCGCCGTGTCCCAATTCCCGTCCATATCCCCGTCGCGGATGAGTCTGAACAGAGGATACATCATCTCCTTCACACGCAAAGAGCCGACACAAGCTCGCACAAGAACCGCATTCGAACGACGTGAACGGGTCCCAGGATGGCCCCATATCATGATACCAACGTGCGTTGCATACACTTACTAAATACGCTCTTCAGACAGACGTTTATTTCTTAGAATTCGCATAATTCAGCAGAACAAAACCAGTACATCACCCACTCCACACTGACGTACCTTCTACCTCAAATACCCGGCGTGGTTCTGGCACAGATACAGAATAACGACTCATCATCTAACGAACACCCAAGGCGAATACATAGCCGATGTTGGGTGGACAACATCACAGGAACTTGGCCGGATACAAAATGAAGAACTAAGCTCAGCCGCAAAACCGCAAACCCACCGTCATGCCATCCTCCAGGAGCGTGATGCTTGAAAAGAGTGCCTCTATACCATTCACTTCTTTCAGGTGGCACAGCCGTCTCCGCGGTTGACATCGAGTCACACATACGTCTGTCTCATCATCTTCACGTACTATGTGTACACATGTTGTTACGTACCGCTAATCAGTCTGTACGACTCAACAACGCATCTGGAGTGAAGGACCAAACGTCGCAACGGCAACACGGAATACCGACGTGACGTGTCGCTGTAACCCATATTGCAATCCTCAGCATGTTCAGGTCGCACTCGTACATTGTGTGAAACGCTACGGAAGGGCCTTCAGCTTCTATCAAGGGATCCTAAACCGGGAACATCCCTGTCTTTACGGCAGGTCCGAATCCCCGAAGAGGTATATCCTCTGAGAAGGTTGTACATTGCAGTCAGTGTGAAAAGACGTGTGGGAGTACAGAGATAGAAAAAATCTTTCACTTTACTACAAAACTATACCGCCTCTTGAACCAAATACACAGATCCGCCACCTTCAGCTCCGTTGGATGTTACGCAGCTCTATCGAGACGCCTGATCCCCCCACCACGATCCTCTTCCAATTCCGGATATCGCTTGTCTTACAACAAAGGAGACGCCTTGGTTTTGTTCTTAATGTTCTTTTGCTTTGCTATCCCAGCCCGTAATTCAGACACATACTCCTTCCTGTCCTGCCATGCCATATCCTCCTCACGCCACTTATTCTTTGTTTAGTATACACGCTTGAAGGGAGGTACAGGTTTGCACTCATTCTCATCCAGAGTAGTGGCAATGACGCGGCGGTACGACAGATCGACCTTGCCATGCGGCTCCTTCTGGAAGGAGAGAGTGTGCTTCATCCAGTTCTTATCATCTCGGTCGGGGTAATCCTCGCGAGCGTGGGCGCCACGAGACTCCTTTCGTGCGGCGGCAGCGGTGGCGGTTTGAGTACTGTTGCCCACGGTGGTCAGTCATGTCATCAATCAAAGATTGTCATGTAAGCTGGGAAAGGAAAAAAGAAAGGAGTACTCACGCGCAGGTCAAGAGGTTTCGCAATTCCAGTGTTTCAACCAAGTCAGAGTTCCAGATCATGCTCCGGTCCTTGATACCAACTTGATTGAACATAGGGTCAATCTCGTTCATCTTGCGGACACCATCATCCAAACTCTCCTGGGTTCGGAACACGGAGACATCGGTCTGCATAGCCTTCTGCATAGCCAGACGAACCTCAGCGGTGCTCTTGGGGCCATCAGAGGTTCGGACCTTGTCTAGAACCTCAATGTGCTCAGCACCAGCATCAGCAGCCATAGGCTTGAGCTTCTCGCCAGGCTTGAAGTTGTCGCGGATGGTATGTGAGACGGCACGGCCAAACACGACAAGATCCAGCAGAGAGTTGGCGCCAAGACGGTTAGCACCGTGGACGGAGACGGAAGCAGCTTCACCACAGGCGAACAGACCAGGGACAACCTTATCGTTACCCTGCTCATCAACAGTGAGAACCTCGCCAGTGTAGCGGGTAGGGATACCACCCATGTTGTAGTGGACAGTTGGCAGCACGGGAATGGGTTGCTTTCGGACATCGACACCAGCAAAGATACCAGCAGTCTCGGAAATACCGGGTAGACGCTCAGCAAGAATCTCGGCAGGCAAGTGGCTAAGCTGGAGGAAAATATGATCCTTCTCAGCACCAACACCACGACCTTCGCGAATCTCCATGGTCATAGATCGAGAAACGACGTCACGGGAAGCTAAATCCTTCGCAGTAGGCGCGTAGCGCTCCATGAAACGTTCGCCCTCGGAGTTGAGAAGGTAACCACCTTCACCACGGGCACCCTCAGTGATCAAGCAGCCAGCACCGTAGATACCAGTAGGATGGAACTGAACGAATTCCAGATCCTGGTTGGGAAGACCAGCACGTGCAACCATAGCCATGCCATCACCAGTGCAGGTGTGAGCTGAAGTACAGCTGAAGTAAGCACGGCCGTAACCTCCAGTAGCCAAGACCGTGTTGTTGGCGAGGAATCGGTGCAGGGTGCCGTCCTCCTGGTTGTAGGCAAGGACACCACGGCACTCGCCATCCTGCATAATCAGATCCAGAGCAAAGTACTCGATAAAGTAGTTGGTGTTGTGGGCGAGAGATTGGCCGTAGAGCGTGTGAAGAAGAGCGTGACCAGTTCGATCAGCCGCAGCGCAGCACCGGTAGGCCTGTCCACCCTTGCCGTACTTCTGTGACTGGCCACCGAAAGCTCGCTGGTAGCTGTAAAAGGAATGTCAATTGGATACAATCCACATCGGTTTGTTACGGAAAGGGAGTGCTGGAGCTTACATCTTGCCATCCTCGGTACGAGAGAAAGGGCAACCGTAATTTTCGAGTTCGACAATGGAGGCAGGAGCCTCACGGGTCATGTAGTGAATAGCATCCTGGTCACCCAGCCAGTCGGAGCCCTTTACAGTATCGTACATGTGCCATCTCCAGTCATCCTCGTGCATGTTTCCGAGAGCGGCGTTGATGCCACCCTGAGCAGCGACGGTGTGTGATCGGGTAGGGAAGAGTTTCGAAATACAGGCGGTGTTGAAGCCAGCCTCAGCGAGACCGAAGGCGGCACGGAGGCCGGCACCACCAGCACCGACGACGAGGGCATCGTATTCGTGGTCCTAATTCGAGAGGTGTTAATTTCGGGTGCTTCTGAGGCAATGTTCGGCATAGCATGTGAGCTTCCTGGGACAACACATACAATAACATTGTACTTTGTGCTCAGATGGGGAGAAGACTCCTTAGCTCTCAGAGGACTGTTGGTAATAATTCGGGCTGCGTTGTCAATCCAATGGTCAGCTCGTGTTTGTGCTCGTAGGCCATGGATTTTTTTTTTTTTTGTAAACCGAGGTACACACTTACCGGCTGGTCGCGTGGTGGAAAAGGCCCTGGCCTGATTTCTCGCCAATCGCGAGAACTGTGTCGCAAAGAGCATGTTAGCAAAGTCAATACGATATATCCAATGGCATGCGCAAGAGTGTCAAGTTTTCAATCGCCCCTTGCGGCAGGCAGACACAGCCGAATCGGGTGCGACTTTTCGGACAACCACGGAGGGAGATGGACGGATGGATAGATGGCAGGAGACCTTGACAGGGCGGGCGGGCAGACAGGCACGTACGGCAGAGCCAGAAGTCAATTTTCTGAAAGCCATTGAAGAAGCCATGGTCGAGGAGAACCGCGTTAGGCAAGCTGCATGCGCAGACAATCGAGACGCGATGGCGTTGAAGCTCGGGGCGGGAGGGCGGATAGGCAGGCAGGTAGGCAGAGACAGGTCGGTGCCAAATCACGGACGGTCAGTGTGGTTGTCGTTTCTTTGCGATCTCACTGTCGGGGTGTGAATGCTCGCTCGGTTCCTCGGTTCAGTCGGCCAATCAGCGTGCATTTATTAGTAGCCCTGGGCGGCCACCTGCCTTGGCCCCAGTATGTAGTACTAGTATGGTGGCTATTTGCTACCTACGTACGTACTCAGTACTCTATAAGGAGTACTCCGTACTCCGTAGTTGTTGAATAGCCTATTAAGCCGACCGGCGCAGGTAAAGGTACAGGCACAGGCACTGGTACAGATACAGGTACGGAGTACAGATACAGCCGAACGTGCATTTGACGCACTACACATCGGGTTTTCCATCCATCCATGAACGGCAATTGACAGCACATCTTTGAGAATCATCTCCACGTTGTTTATATGTCAGCGCTGCTTTGCTTCCCTCCAATGTCCTTCTACAATTACTCCGTAGGTAGTTCCTCGTCATCACATGGGAGAGAGAGGGAGAGGAGACGAGGGTTCCGGCTTGTTTCCACAAACCTTGTCCAGAAGCAGATGTGCCGCCCCACTGGTCTGATAAAAGAGAGAGAGAGCGCCTTTTCCGATGTGATAGGCGATGATGCCATGCCATGCGGCGTAACATTTCGAATATGTTGTGTGAGAAGCTCGGTCGATGCAAGGGCGGCAACCCACCACGATGAATTAAAACCGATTATCCAACGGAAGGACTATCTATCAAGTAAAATCCTTATGCCCTTAGACCATAGGTATCTACAGCGATGCTCTCTATCTACTCTGTGGTTTCGCCCTCACACGCTTTTATCAAACCCTTCTTGCGTGGGTGTAAACGCGCAAGAATTACTTCCTGACAGTGACTAAGTGAATACAAGACTCAAATACGCCGAAAACTTTAGTTGGCTAAAACGTCACGCAGCATAACCAGGAAGTTGTCATGCAGCTTGTGGACTTCGGAGATCGGTGGCTTCGCCGGTTCTCCGGCCGAACGGCGCAGTCGATCCTGTTTCTTAGCCCGTCTTCGTCTCTCCGCTTGAATGGGATCCAATTCGTCCTCTGCCTCTGCCTCTTCTTCAGACTCATCATCTATGTCGTAAGCCATGTCCTGCAGATCTTGTCCGTCCAGGCCAAAATCGGAAGAGTCAAAGTGTATTCCCACTGCTCCGACAGAGCTTGGTGCTTGGCCCTCCGCAGCCATCTTCTGTCGAGTCTTGTCATGGTGCCACTTCTTTCTAGCCTCCTGCCACGAAATCAGGGCATTGATCTCTGCAATGGCCTTTTCCTTGTCCAAACCGCACCCACTGACACCGCCTTCAAATAATGCGTTCACATTAAGAGTTCCATTCTTGGGTCCATGGCGGAGGAACTCGAGAATTCCCTCAATCCAGCCCATGAGCTGGGTGAAGAGGCCATTATCGTGAGTGTGAACCTCGTGGACAAACTTGTAAAAGTTGTGCTCGTGTCTCTGGCACAAGTCTATGAACGCCTGAACCGTCTGATTAGGATCTGCCGAAGCATCTTGCTCTCTGCATTTCTCGACGACCTGACGACCGCACGGTTAGCAAACAAACACGCTCTTTTTTTCTTTGTTGTAAATGCAACAGCGAAAGAATCTACATACCTTAACCATGTCAGTTATAAACACTGCAAAGTCCGTAACACTATTGTAGACGTTGGCGGATTTGTACACTCTGACAAGAGGCTCGTAGAAGATGGTGAACAAATCTCGGAAGAGCTGCAGCGTAACGGGTTCTTCAATCAGTTGTAACATCATAGCCTTGTCTCGCTGCCGAGTGCATAGTTTGAGCAGCTGCTTCAGATATGAGAAGAGTTGTGCCCCTTGCTTGAGTTCTTCATCTACATTCTCGACGGCGTTGTTGAATGCAACGTATGCGTTGAAAAGTCGTTGGATTTGCTCGCCAGACAGTTGGGGTTCGATGAGGTCTGACCGCAAAATAGCGACGATGAGGTCGATATTCTCATCCTCCGCCCCGAGCCGAATGGAGGCCTTGAGTTCTTCATCAGCGTCAGTGTACCACTTCAACTTGTCAGTGAAGATAGGATCCGCGATCTTGGCTGCCAAGGCATCAATGGATTTCTGGAAGCTATTGATGCCATCGTTGAGAGTAGCAGAAAAGATGCGTTGCATCAAAGACCGAGTACCGAACGGCTGCGCGAGGAAAATATCCAGCACTCCGGACATAACGGCCGCTGGGTTGGCAATTCGAATAGCGTTTTTCAGCAGTCCGTATGGAATGAGCGAGTGGATACGTTTGGCTTGAGCAAACAGTTCAGGAGAGTTATCTTCAGCGAGGAAGAGATGATAGATAACTGCCGCAATTTCTATTCTCAGCCATTCGGCGAATTTTTGATACTGAAGGCTTAGGTCCTGGATTGTCTCCTTCTCCTTGATTTCTTTGAAGAGCATCGTAAGCCCGTTTCTTTCGACAATATCTCGTCGAAACCTGAATTCCATTGTCAATGGCGCATCTTACCACAAGGAATGGGTTCCACAACTTACTGTTCCATGTACTCGTCGAGCTCTGCAGCACGCTTTCTGGCAATCTCGTAAAACTTCTTTTGCTCCTCAATTCGCTTTTCATCAATGGCTTTGCGCCTCATGATGTCTTCGACGTCGTCATCGGTGGGAGTGATCGGTTCGCCGCTCAAGAATTCTTGCATAGCTGCCGTGTTGGCAATTTGGGGATTATGCAGTAAAGATCGCAAAAATGAGCGAAGAGAAACACGCTGGCTTTCTCTCCATAATACGACGCTCTAGAGTACAGTGTCAGGGGGTTAAATAGGATAATACCATGGTGTATTGGAGGCACGTACATCATCAGTATCTTGTTTCTCGGCTGGCAAGCCTGGGCTCAGCTTGCCATCCGTAGACGGGCGTGGAGACCCTTTTGAGCGGATGGACCTCGCTGATGCGATAGAGCCTGGTCTATGAGCTATATTTCTGTTAGCCATCGGTATCCCAATTTGCAGGAGGTCTAATTTTGTCTTACTAGGCGCCGTTGGTGACAATAACGATGAAATCCCGCCTGCTTGCGGTGGCGCACCAGTCACTCTAGTGGAAACGGACGATACCGAGGACGCATCTGAGTCGTCCGCATTGCTCCAGCTAGTCCACAGTCCTGAAGCGGTAGTGCTAGATTTATTCTTCTTAGGCAGAGGAGGAAGAATGCGGCCAGGCAGCTCAGTCTTTAGTCTCTTGTGAAGCTTGGCAAAGTCGCCATATCGTCGTCCAACAAAGTGTTCCAACTCGCCCTTTTGCTTGATTCGAAGTAGAAACTCGGCATGTTTATGCTGTCTAATGTTTCGCTTGACGGAAATGACGCGCACACCAGCAACATTCACATCCCATCCATTGATGTAGTTGCCCTCAGGAATGGTATGCATAACCCCAGTATCAATCGCGTTGCTGTCCACAATCTCAATCTCAGAAAATCGAATACGCTCCTCGAAACCAGAAGAAGTGCCAATTCCAGACACCATCATCAGCTCAACGAGCTTCTGCGCCTTGATGGCAAGCTTCCTACGCTTCGTCTCCTCGAGGCGGTCTTCTGATGACGAAATTTGCTTCCCAGCAAAGGATTCCAAGAACTATGCAAAGTGACATGGCGGTATTAGAGCATATCTGATAAGATGGTGTCATCAACGGGCTACCGAATACGCACCACTTGTAACTTGTCCTGCCAAAACTCCTTCTCCTTGGCTTTATCCAGGAAGGGAAAGTCTCGGACATGGTGGACGAAAATGAATCGAAGTATCGGCAGCTCCGACTCTTGAGGAGGAACTTCGCCGTGGTCGGAGCGGAACGGCGCCCCAAATCGCTGGAGAGCAGTGGGAGAGTTGAGTTCGTTGATTTCCCATTGCACCTGCTTTGAAACCAACTCGCGCTTAAGGTCTGTCTCATGATTTATGTCAGCTCTCTGCTTGTCTTGCTTCAGAGTACGTCGCTTGGATGGCACGAAAACGAGACAACGCACAGTGTTCCTGCTTTCCGGTTAAAGTATGGCCAGGAGGAGGACTTGAGCCAAAGCTAGTCGTGCGGATAGGAAGTTCTTTTGTTTCAGTAGCGGGAACGGGAACGGGAGCCGAGTTTGCAGCTACAGTTGCGGGGGGAGGCACAGCTTCGCCCGTGGCGAGGACATCACTCTCTTGAGCCATGGCGATGGATCTTGGTGGGCTTCCACCGTTCAATGTTGCTTCGGCGAGTCGGGTTTAGCTGCTCGAGAGAGTCACAGATAACATATGTTAAGTCTCCCCGCAAAGCCAGCTTTCGGGTGAAAGAGAGGAGGTTGGCCAACGAACAAGGTTGGCGGCGTCGACGAGACGAAACAAAGCTGGGCGAGCTCGGAAAGATATGGCGGGGCACAGCTCGATTCCCCCGTCTGAGCTGCTGCTGCTGTGCGATGAGAGGGCCCCCGGGGATGAGAGGATGGGGGGGTTCTTTCACAGCACGTAGCGTGCCAATGTCGGAGAGTCAAGCGCTTCAATGCTTCCACGCACCCCCACTCAGCCACGGTAATTGACGTTCTGACCAAGTCAAGAATAATTCAGTAACTGCACTGCAATTTGCTCCGTAAAATATATCGCAACGCGGTGACGTTGGAGTCACAAGGAGACAAGGCGCACTCTGTATTTATATATCCGCAGCTATTACTCCGCAGTTATTATTAATATAGCAAATCTAATCATGTTTATTCATCTTGGTTAGGAAACGCGCGGTGCATGAAACCGCGCTCCGTTGACGACAAGTCACTTGTTGCTCAGCCTTCCTGCTGGTCTGGCTGTCCCGCATTTTACATGTCGCACAGCCTCCGCCTCTTGACTGTTCATGACCGTGCGGGTGACGAAGAACCACGCCTGGGCGGCAAAGAAAGAGCGCTGATGTCCGGGGCGCGTAACATCCTTGCAGTACTCCGTAACTGTCTGTCAGTTGTGGTCCTGATGCTTCAATCTGTTGTTGCTCTTTAATGCACTCCGTACCCAGTTTGACAACGAGCTGCCAGAGACGTCTTGGCTCCGAATTGCCTCGAGCAGCAAACTCTACTCGTGCCACGACCGACCACCTATGGTGGTGGTCCTGATGAGCAAAACAGTTAGACCAACAAGTCGGCCACTTAGGTGACAAAAACTATCACCAAATACAGCTAGTATAGCATTTGAGAAAGTGTACTATATATACTCTATCTACTCCGTATAATCAAGATAATAAATAAATAAAATATTTTTTGTATTTTTTTTTTTGTGCTGTCCCGCATGGACTTATCTGATAATGAAAAAATCACATGAAATGCCGACTTGCTGGTCTGTCCGTTTTGCTAAGCAGTTATGAGGCTGCATAGTCTCTAGGGAGGAGCCCTGTGCACTTGTTGCGCAGTCTACTTACTACATTTTGCACCACGCCAACGTGCCGCGCCGACGAGTACTTACGTAGCAAGTTAGCCTTGGCATGGAGTCCTACGTATATACGATACGTACCCCGTACTACATAAACCAACAGCTGGAATGACAATAGTTTCCGCTCACGATGCTGTTTAGCCATGCCAAGGCTTGGAGGAGCAATAGCAACGCCAGTCCATCTTTTTTAGATTGTTCACACGCGGGTTGCATGGATATGGACACTGCGGTACTTGCTGTGATTGGGCATTTGCCTTTGCTTGTGTCGGCGCCTCGCGCTTTCGCTGCTGTCGATACGTGTGAAACGCTGAGAAGAGAAATTCCTTCTTGGGTAATGTCAACGGCCGGCAGGTTTCCGAGAGATCTACAATAGTACGGAGTATGGGATGGTGATACCGGCAGATTGGCACCGAGGGCGCCAATCTTTTGAAACTGTCATTGCTGCCGTTGCAATCTGTTGGCTGCCGGGTAGCCTGTTATATGCGATGCACGGGGAACTTCCGGGGGCGTCTGCAACACTAGCAGGCCGTTCATAGACAGAACAGTAGGGGGGCGGGAGGCTGTGAAATAAGAAATAGGAGACATCAAATCGCCTCAATTACTCAGCTATACTTGTTGTTGTGGGTGATACTTAAATACCCATCAACAGTGATCGGGTGGTCAACCTCCCATGCAATCCTCGGAATTCCGGAGATTGATCAACATTAGAGGTACGGAGCACAAGTAGTCTGATCCATTATATAACCACCCAGATGCTCTCCCTGGCCGTTCCCCGATCATCTATATTAGTAGTATATCGCGCGTAACAAACTCAAGAGTCAATATCTCAGTAGTCCGCTCATCCCCGAGCATTTCACTAGAAGGCCGCTTCCGCTGAACCCCCTCTGCGGCATCATTTTCGTGTCACATCCCCGGAAGTAAATGAGCATGAAGTAAAACGTCAGTGAAGCCCAAGACATCTTCGTCACGATCACATCCCATTCTGGTTAGTATCATACACTCATCATCACATTGCATCTCACACTCTGTGGCTGTGAGCACCCCAGTGGACAACAAGTTGTACCATATGCAGGTTAATCACTGCGCAGGCTGCAGAATTAGGCAGTCCCGGGCAGCCTCGGACAGTCCCACACCAGTCAGAAGGACTGACTGAATCTTGATTCGCTTGACTTCACCATTTTGGTGTGCCGCGTTTCGTAGGTGCGCTCGGAGTTGCCGAACGCTTGGCATTTATGCTTGCTCGATATTAAAGCGATCCCTGCTCTTTTAATTGGCAGAGTTGCGCGTGATTGTTATTCCCTTTGGGAAAGAACTCTTCAAGCTATTCTCAATAGGATTACTGTTGAATAAGTCTGAGGGAGAGTTATGTGTGTCAGTGTGGTATGAACATGCCATTATGTGCACATTTCAACCTGTAGTTAGTTGCTTCAGCCGTGTACGGCCTATCTGCGTCTAACAAAGGATCACGATACCTCGATCATGCAAACCTCCAGATCACAAAATTCAACCTCCAAACAATGACAATGCTTATTGTATTTCAACTATAGGGTATCTTTGTAAATGCTCCAGGTAAACAGTCAGTACTCCAGCTGCTCTTTAAAAAAAAAAGCCCCATGCCAGACAGCTGCTATCTTAAATTCCGTTCGTCCGTCACAACTCATCAAATGCACGTAACTCCTCAGCATCTGTAAGAGGCGCCTTCCAAAGCAGCATTCTCCCCGACTCCTCCATAGTCTCATTTCTTCTAGCACTCGTGTTCAGCCACGGCGGTATGTTCGGACTCATACCCGCCTTCCAATCTACACTCAATTCCCTATCCCCACTCGCGTAGTTCATACCAATGACAAATGCGACCACAATGAGTGCCACGATCGTACCAACAGACCAAATAATCTTCAATCTCTTGCGTGTCTTTTCTTGCCAACGTTTATCGGCTTGCTCCCAGCGTTCGACGCGCTTCTGCACAACATCGACCCGCAGCGCCAGCGTTGATATGGTGTCGCGAGCCGCATAGATCCGCTTCCGTAACGTAGACATCCTTCTTTGCTGTCCCTCGAAATGGCCAGCGGCGCTGAGTTGGCGAATGATATCGCTTTCCAGATCTCGGGAATCCTTGTCGAAGGTCTCGCATGTGTCATGGGAGTTGTGGGCTAGATCTTTTAATGCCATGACTGTGTGTTGAAGGGTGCTCATCCTTTCCAGGACCGAAAAGTACGTATCGTCTAGGCGTTTAGTCATGGTAGTCGAGAAGGAATTTAGGTCTGCGAGGGATTGCTTCAATCCGCTGTACATGTCATTGGTTAGCAACCGATCATCCTTTGTGATGTCCAGTCAATCCAGTGCGGCTATGCAAATGCTCACTTTGCTCGTATTGAAGCTTTCTCCTGTTCCTGCAGAAGCCTCACTTCCCTCTTCTCTTTCGTCTCCTCATGGCAATGGTTCTCCTTTGGTACCAGTATACTCGCGCGTCGACTCCCACTCGGACTCATGAATGGACTTGTCCCCGCGGAGACGGGAATGTCGAGCGAGCTTCGAATCTGAGCAGCCAAAATGGCTGACGACAACGGAGGCTTCTCCTTCTCTTCGAATTGGCTATCCTGTTTCCGGTGCAGATGCGGACGACGATGATGCTTCCCCGGAGAAGCAAGCTCAGTCAGTGATCTCTTAATCTGATGGCGACTGCTCGGTCGGGACGAAGGGCCCTGCTTCCCAGCATCCACACCACTGTTGAGAGCCGACATCGTGTCTCGCGTAGATTATGCTTCCCGTCTGCGCGCGGTCCGTAGGTGCTCCCTTGGTGGATGACGCAAAGTGGCCCAGGAGACAGAAAGGTAAAACAGTTACTCCGTAACTAGTCTGCAATAATAATACGGAGCAAAAGCTCACCGGAATTGGATGGAGCCAGGCAACTGCGTTCAAGGGCAGTGAGCAAGTGAGCACAAACTGCCGCCGAAGCTTCAGCAGCGCCAGCACGAGTGAGGGTGGGGCTCAAGGGCTACCCCGGAGATGAGGAAGTGACATTCACATGCCGGCCAAGGAACGCAGATAGTGGAAATCACATGGCACGCCTTAATTTTACATCCCATCACGAATGCTCGGAAATTTGTCCGATGGGCCTAGATCATATCAAGTTTCATTTACGTCTAGTTGTTAATAAAGTGCGAATTTCTGAATGTCCGACAACGTCCCAAATGTAGCCAAATGCCAGAAACCGCACGCCAAAACGCCAGAAGTGAGTAATTGTCCCTGATAATTCCCACACGCCATTTTAGTAAATCTGCCAAAGGGTCCTGGCCTTTTTCTTTTTTTGTCTCTTTCTCTGGACCAGAAGTTCCGGAAGGAGCCTTTACATTTCACCGATGTCGCATCTTCCGCTTGTTTTGCACCTGTCGTTGATAACTGCCAGCCAAAATTTGTCGGGATGCTCGGCACACAGTAATTATATCCAGTACAGTGTAGATCGACAGGAAAGAATCTTCGGCCCATCGCTAGGTATCCTTGACGGAATGATTGTCGTCGTCCATAGCGTGGGAGTCTTGTCAATCACGGCTTGAGCTTATGAGTTGATCAACTTGTTGCGCTTCTCCTTCCGCTTCAGCCGCTCAACCCTCTTTCGATGCATTGTCTCAGCCATTTTCTCATATCGTTCTCTTTCTTCCTTCTTAGCACGATTTTCCCGAATCTTTTGGATTTTTTCCTTTCCAAAAGAAATGTCAATCAGTTTGCTACCCTGTACCGATGCCGCCTAGATTTGGAGTGGTTCGTGGTGGAGGAAAAGATTGCTTACTTGACGCGCTTCCTCTTTCTCGTTTTTCATTTCTTGCTCCTTGGCCTTCATTTGGGCCATGGCAGCTCTCTCTTTGGTGCGTCTCTCGTAGGATGTCAGGCCCTTCGTGGGGCGAAATGCCTTCTTCTGTTCATGCCACTGCTTGCCTGTCCTTTTGGTCAGATTTTTGTTTCTCCGAAGAAGCCATCAGCGCGTACCGTTTTTGCGCATGCCCAAAGGTTTCACCGTCGTTTCCTGGCTCCCTGCAGCCACGAGGGTAGGAGCGTTGTCGTCCGACATTATGGTTGTGTGATCTATCGTATCCTCTAATTCTGCTGCGGCGGAAGCAATTTGCTCGGCTCGACACGAATTGCCTCCCAAAAATTTCTGCCACTGTCGACCCACTCGCAGATAGACAGGCGGTGTGGGCTTGCCGTGAACTCCACAGTGTGCCACATCTCGAGAAGACTGTGGCGCGGAGATTCAGGGTCTTGTCCTATCGTCCAACGGCCCTGCTGCATAATTGTGGCTGACCCCCTGCACTAGTCTGCACGATGGTGACTTTGCTGTGGTCAGGGGACAATGCACACGATACTCCGTAAACTTTCGGCCACTGCACTTCTATTCTTCCCTTATGGCAGCAGCCCCTGTCGCATGAAGGCCTCATGCCGTAACATTGGACACGCGAACGCAGTTACTACAGAGTACTCCGTATCCTGGAGTACTAGTACAACACCAACCACAAAACCCGCCATTCAGCTGACTTGATCAAGGGTATCGCGTCTGTATGGTGTCATGGCTTCCCATTGCTCAGATACAGATTGTTCGCTCCTCAGATGGTATGACAAGACTCGCCACCATGAATGGACAAAGACTTCGTGAGACTCAGGTATTTTCACATTGGTTTACAATGACTGCACGCCAATAAGAGTCTAGATTGCAATTGCTAAATCTGTTCGAGCAGTCCGACGCCCTGAAAGCTAATTCTTTGGATGTCCCTCTCTGCCAACAAAGTCCAATGCAGTGCTATGCATGAATGAAAACAAACTGCATTTGTTTAGTTTCCTGCCCTTGAAAATTCGGATGTCGGACCACAATACAGCCCGAGGAATATACATCAGGCAACCACTGATCATCTGACACAGGGATTTATTGTTGGCGTACTCCATAGGTAATGACCCTTATGCAAGGAGTTGCGATGCTAACATGGGTGGGAAATAATCAATAAGATGAACGGTCAAGTTTCAACCGTCTTTTGCGCCAGGTCACCAAATCTCAGTCACGGCGATTGTCTTGAATCTGGATTCGTGTGTGGGTTGTTAGCGCCCAAATGTTTTCGCGCATACATGCCAACAGGGCAAAATGTGGCAAAATGCCCTTTTTTTTGGGTCAGATAATGTGCCAAGAACACAATATGCATAGGAGACATGATGGGAAATTCTCAAGACAAATCAAGCCTACTGCATATCCTGACAAGGGTCCATCATGCTCATAGATTGAAGTGGTATTATGGGACTCAGAAACGCGCGTATTTTTTGGACAAATCAACATGCATCGTCAGACTTACGGTATCACGAAGCCACTGGCGGTTCTGGAGTGAGTAGCTGGAGCAAATGAAATAGTCTCGCAAAAAGAATAACAATGACGTTTCCATCCGCTGCCTCCGCTTTTTGCAAAAAGAAAAGCGAGATTGCGCCGTCGCTAGTGGAGATGGATTTGTCCGGCATTGTCTTGATTGTTCTCGTTGATCCCTGAACGCGCACGCCTGGCGGGGTGGATATGTATACATACTCCGTACCGAGTACTTCGTATAGTGCCCCAAAAAGGAGCACCCCTGCTAGTTTCTGTAATAGCCACAGACGCCATTTCGTATCGGGCGAAGCCCGGCTTCGAAAATAAAGACTCTGTTTAGAACAACTCTTTGGGATTCACAGGCTCTTGAGCGTTTTACCAGACATCGTTCTATTTGATACGCAAATCTTCCTTCTCTTATGAGTCCATGCTTTGCCAGCACGAAAGCAGCGACACTGGCTGCATATGGTGACTTTTTCCATGAGCGCGTATCACACGCTTGAACGGTAAGTTCAAGATCGATAATCCGCAATTACAAAACAAGAACTGCAGCATCGTCATGCCCAACTTGTTTTTTCCGTGGGACAGGCGAAGATCTTGAAACATTGAAGGGTTCATCGCCATCTCGATAGATGACGTGCCACAGCCGCACCAAACGACGCTACCAAAGTTGATGAAGAGAAAACCGTGGTACGGAATACCGACTGGAAATGCATTCATTGGTCCATTAGAGCGGGTTAGAGCTAAAGTAAAATACGAGCAGGAGTTGGCTAAGACTCGTTTTCGCTCAAGGAAGGAGTCGATCGTGTCTCATGCAGTACGGAGTTTACATTACCGCGGAGCACTCCGTACTTGGTACAATTTCAAGCCCTCCGTACTCTGAGGATTCTGTTTGCCTGTCAGTCTGTACGGAGTACAAATGAACGACTTTTCGTGCCACATTTTGAAGTATTGGCTTGTACCAGGTACATGGGGTCGTATTCTGGTTGACGCAAGGGATGGTGGGAAAAGAAACGATAGACTTGTGAGTGTGGAGTTTGTGGGGAGGACTCGGTACTTTGCTGGTCAATTAGTGCATTCTGCGGGCAGAAATGTCGAACTTGGCAATGTCTTGCACCAACATCGGCTGTGCCTGTCTTGCATCATGTCTCTCTAGCTATTCCGCGCAGAAAAGGTTCCACTTGCGGCGTAACTAATCTACCCACAAATCTGACAATTCCTATCGTAACCCCCTTATATCTATCCTAATAAAACTTGAGTGCAGATTAGCACAGTATACAATCCTCCAGCTCCTTAGTATACATAGTTTAAAAGCTACCAAGGTATTTCCGTGGCAAAAAGCTCTGCCAGATCTTAACACGCATACGATGTGGGACTGCGCGACGAGGGAATGTTTTTTCATAGAAGTGCATAATCTGCAAAAATTTCCCGTCATCAAAAAGACGGGCTACAAAGCCTAAGCCGTAGGGTTTACCGTGTCTATACTTTCCAAGAGGCACTGTGGCAGTTGGGGCCTCTAAAGACCATTGGAGCGTTAGTACATTTTTTCCTCCAGATTTTATCTTCGCTGAGGGAACCGACTTACGAGCCCATGTAGCGTAGATACTCATCCCAGTCCAAGCCGGAAGAACTAGCACGTCTAAGTTATAGGAGTCGAGAGTCTCAACAATACCTTCCTCGAGGCCCGTTCTTCTAGCTTCCAGTAGAGCATCCTTGTATTCTTCGGGGCTGAGATGCTGATTGATGGCCGCTTCAAGATACGCCTGTGCTGGAATTTTTTGAGCGATTCATGGGAGAGTCTAGTTGTGGAGTTTCTAGGTAAAGGACCAACCTTTAGATTGCGAACTCGCAGAGTTGTTCTTATTGAACTCGACAAGATCACTCAACGACTTAATATTAGTTCCTCACAATTCCGCAACGTGCTTTGCAAACCCGGGTCCCATCTCGTGGCTCCCTGGCGTTGCATTTCTTTGAAGACTCCCAATCCAGCGGCGAGCATCCGATAACTTGTAAGCTCACTCAGGCTTGTTGTGTATTAAAGAGGCAAAATTACCTTTTCTTCGTCTTTTAAATCTTCCTTATCCCCAAAAAATCCCGGAAAAATTGACCAAAACCACTCTTTATCGGCAACACCAATACGAAAATCTCTCCAGCTAGCATCCAGATGATGTGTAAAGTTTAACCGAAATGGTTTTGACTCGATCGTGATAGGGTCTCTGGGATCGACACCGTCAATCTCAGTCAAAAGGGCTGCAACATCCCATGGTGACTTTGCCAGAATTCCCGGTGAGTCAAATGTTGTTGAGGATGGGAGAATGCCGCTCCGTGAGAGAAGGCCAGTCGAAGTCGTCAGACCGTAAAGGGTAGTGAACGATGCGGGATAGCTGATTGATCCTTGTGTTTCTGCCCTAAGCGCTAGCGGAGTAAATCCTGCTGTAACTGCTGTAGTAGATCTGGCTGAGGAGCCGCACGGGTGCTTTGGATTGTTAGCTAAACTTAATTTGAGTACTACTGGGACAGACCTGTAGATCGTAGAGTGAAAGAGTCTCTCCTCCAAGAGCTGACCAGCCTGGACTAAGGGAATTGTCTAACAAAAGAAGTGAGCAGTGACCTAGTGGCCAGAGGGATCGCAAGCTCGGCGACTTTTTTGAAACCGTTCAACTCCTACATATAGTAAGTTCTCGACTCGCTGAATCGATCACACATGTGACATACCCCAAGATTAGCTTTGCCAATGATAATCAAACCGGCTTCTCGCTCTTTGGCGACGATATGAGCGTCGTGAACTGCTGTGGCGTTTCGAAGGGCAAAAGCGCTAGAGGATGTCTTTATAAATAAAGACGCATCCGTGGCCATATTTCTCTGGCAGAAGCTGCTGTTAGCAGCGGTGAATGTAAGGAATAGTGAGTACAATTTGTGAAAGCTAACTTTTACGATGAGTGGAATACCGTGCAAGGGACTGCGTATCAGCCCACATTGCCGCTCCAGATCTCGCTGTTTAGCAATGCCGACTAATGTCGACAAGGGTGTTAGCTCCAGAATCGAATGTAGCCCTAGTCCAGATCTATCATCAAGTTTAATACGCCGAACATATTCATTTACCACCTCAAGTGAGGTGAAAGTATTGTTCTCCAGGAGACTAGCGATATCGCGGGCGGTCATGGATAAAAGATCCACATATGGAGGAATGTGCTGGGGCAAGTGTCGATCGCGGTTGAGCCACGAGGTCGCCAGTCCAGCAATCAATGCCAGCAAGAAGAACGATGTTTTGCCGAGCATTTTGGGGATTTCCTGTGTTCTGGACTAGTGAACACAGCAATATGAAGCTTGGTTTGTGCTGTATTTCTGTGCTGTATTTTTTT